>VMDO01016428.1:0-32363 GCA_007922755.1 Pedetes capensis | reverse complement strand
AAGGCTTCCAATTGTTAACTGTTAGGCCAACCAGGGGTCAAAATGAAAATTTATATTAACAACTCTATTTCCTTTATCTACAGCTTATCACATCCAAAAAAAAGTTATCTGAGGAAAAATAAAGTTAATTAAGTTCTGAACTTCCTAATGATTAAAGGTCTCTATCCAATAGTGAATGAATGAAAGACTAAAAAATTTAATAAAGAATGCCACTTGTCTGTCAGCTAGTTGTGCTGTGAGGGCTTGTGTGTTGCTGTGATGCTGAAAGCTATGCCACCATTATTTCAGATACCAGCAGGTCCACCCTTGGTAGAAAGGTTTCAGCTGAGCTATAAGACTAAGACAGACTAGGGAAAAGGATGCTGCCAACCACTCCAAAAACAATTAGCCATTGAAAACCCTATATATAGCAGAGGAGCACTATCAAATATAGTGCTTCCTAGGCTGGAAGACATTCAAAAGATGACTGGGGAAGAGTTACCTCCTCAAAGTTGAGTTGACCTTAATGATAGGAATGGAGTAAAGCCTCTGGGACCTCTTTCTGCTAATGTGGCATGACTCAAAATGAGAAGAAACAATGGATACAACAATGGGCTCAAATACAAAAAGACTGTGTGCAGTGCCAGGCGCAGTGGTGCTTGCCTGTAATCCCAGCAGCTTGGGAGGCGGAGGCAGGAGGATGGCAAGTTCGAGACCAGAGGCAGTCTGTGTAACTTAGTGAGACCCTGTCTCAAAAAGTAAAAAAATGGGCTGAGGGTGCAGCTCAGTGGTCCAGCTCTTGCAGAGCATGCAAGCGCAAGGCCCTGGGTTCAACCTTCTGTACAGAAAAAAAAAAAAGATTGTGTGCCTGGCACAGTGTCAGATAGTGTTGTGTTCTGTTGTACATAGGGTTGCTATGAGCTGGATTAGACTCAACAGCATTTAACAACAATACTTTGGTCATAAATGTAGGAGTAATTCATCACTAAAATGACAGTGAGCAACATACTATACAGTGTATTTGAAAGTAGCAGTGAGCAACATACTATACAGTGTATTTGAAAGTAGTTTTTTTTTATTATTTTATTTACTTATTGACAGTAGTCTTAGAGAAACAGTACAGTTCTATGGTTTGGAACTTAAACATCTTCCAAAGGTCCATAAGCTAATAGCTTGGTCACCAGCTTGTAGCACTACTGGGAAGTGGTGGAACCTTTGGGAGGTCAGGCTTTGTGGAATGCAGGTAGGTTACTGAGGCCATGCCATTGGACAGGATACTGGGGTGCTGGTCTTTTGCTTTCTCTCACTCTTTACTTCCCAATTGCCAGGATGTAAGCAGTTTCCTCCAACACATATTTTTGTCATGATGTACTGCCTTACCACAGGCCCAAAAGCAGCAGGACTAAGTAACTACTGGAACCTCTGAAACTGTAAGCCAAAATCAATGTTTCTTCCTTGTAAATTGATTATCATATTCTCGAATCTAATCTGAACCTGAATCTAGTATGGACTCAGGTTTTAGGGATTCCTTAAATTGAAAACATGTTAATTCACAATTCTAATCTGCTCCTTTCCTTCAATCAGTCTTTGTCTATGCTGTGAATAAATAAATATGATAGTGAAGTGATGGACAGCACTGATAACACTTCAGTTACATGTGATGACAAGTGTCATTAATAGTAGGTAAATTATAATAATAAAATAATAAAGTATTGCATTGTATTTTTTACAACATGCACAGCAGTTCTATAAATTTCCGCTAAACCAGCTCTCAATTGCAAATCTAATCCACAAGGAATTGTAAACTGCATCCAATATTTTGTTGTTCTTGTTGTTAGGTGCCATCAAGTGGAAGACTCATAGTGAACTCATGTACAACAGGCGAAACACTACTGATAGTGCTCCTCTGCTACTCATAGAGTTTTCAATGGCTGATTGTTTGTTAGGAGTGGGTTGCTTGGTCCTTCTCTAAAGCCAACAGCACCTGGTGTTCCCAGGCGGTCTCCCATCCAAGTACTAACCAGGCCTAACCCTGCTTAGCTTCTGAAATCTGATGGGATTGGATGCCACAGTGGTATGGCTGCAGGCTCTGATATTTTAGCCCTCTGTAACTGTTTTTTTTTTTTTGCGGTACTGGCGGTTGAACCCAGGGCCTCTCGTGCTTGCATACAGACTGCCTCTGGTCTCAAATTTGCGATCCTCCTGCCCCCACCTCCTGAGCCACTGGGATTACAAACCCTCTTTAACTGTTAAAAGGGTGTGGATTAGAATTGAGAGACTATGTGGTATCTCACATACTATGTCACAGCAATGGAAAGCTAATATGACATATAACCCACACTTGAATTATTGTGAAATTTTAAGAGATAAAGCACAGGTTGTAAAAGTAATTTTAACTATAAGTAAATTTAATGACTGCTAAGTACTTAGCTATTTGCTTCCCCAAAAGGAAAGTCCATGTTTTATCCCTTATCTAGAAAAGAAGTATATTAACCTGGCACATAGTAGGTACTCATTAAATACTTCTTGAACTGAATCACGTAATGACTTTAACAACTAAGTACTAAATAAACATTTGCTTATTAAATTTGCCCACACAAAACTACTTTTAATGATAGTACCTTAAGGCATGTTTACTAACAACATTACAAATGTTTATATAGATGCTTTCCTGAACATATTCCATTCATTTAATCATTCTTAAATTAAGCAGATCAATTTTGACTCATTTTAGAGCATAATTTTAGGTTCTGTCTCTACTGAATTAAATTTTGCAGGTTCATTTAATTCAGTTTGTTATATCCCCTTTAAACACTGACTTTACCTTCTGTTGAAAGTTAGGCCCAACAATGATGTGTCTCTCTTTTAGTTAGACACTCATATAACAGGTCCTCTACTATTACCTGAAATATTTTTCCTTTTAAATATTGACTATGAAAATAAACTTCCTTCTTCTCTTTTAGCTTTTCATGTTTATGCAAAAATTATGCAAGTATGAGGTATAATTAAGTAAAATATCTTAATATTTTTAAGATGTAAAAGAAAGTCACTTTTTTATATTTTAAAATGTAATATGCCAAGTATAGTTAGAAGAATAAAATTAGAAGTAAAATCACCATAGCAATCATTTCCCTAAACTAAGAAAAACAAACCAAACTTGTGCATGCACACAAACACACATACATACACATGTGCTCATGCGCACGCACACGGGAGGAAGGGTTAGAGAAAGACAGGGAGGAAGAGGAAAATGAGGGACAGGGAAAGAGAGAACAAGAAACCCTAAAGAACCTGAAGTTTATTTTGCAAAAATTAATTTCAACGACACTATTTGACAGGTCTACATTTTTAAAGTCTATAAAGATAAATGATTAAATTCATAAATATAGCCAACTCTCAATAAAGCAATATTCAAAAAACTATCTGAATTTAAGAAGAAAGACAATGGGAAAGGACTGCTTATTGGGTAGTTTCTTTTTAGGGCTGAAGAAAATGTTCCGGAAATAGATAATAGTGTTAGTCATAAAATATTATGACTTTATTGAATGGCATCATAATTATATAGCTTAAAATTGTCTAAATACAAAATTTTATGCTACATAAATCTTATAATTAAAAATCATTAACTCAAAATACATAGTGCTGGTATAAAAACATTATTTTTGCTTACTAAAATAATTTTACCCTTTATAGAGTATAATAATTTATATGAAATATAATTTATCTACATTTAAAATAAATGATCATATCCTACCCTTAGGAAAAAGGTTTTATTAAGTAATCAAATTGAAGTACACACAAAAAATGTCTTCCTCAGGGAGAAGGCCTTTATACACTCACAGATATTCATTATACTGTAACTTACAATAGCAAAACAATATATACCAACAAAAAGCTAGTTTTCCAACACAAAAGAATGTTAATTATCTGATAGAGTATTTTAAAGCCTTCAAGAGAAAACTATGAAGACTATAGAGCAATAATAAAATGTGACTAATGTAATACTAATACTGTTTAAAATAATGTAAGGATATTAACACTAAAATGATAAGACATCATATTTTAATATATCTAAAATTACTACTGTATTGAAATACATTTGCAGGTAGAGTAGAGGCATTAAAGCTGACAATTTGCTCTATTTTTCAAACTTTCATTTTTATTTTCACTCTGATTTTTTTAAACAAAGGTTTCCATAGTGTTTTCCCCATGTCTTTGCCTCTCACTGACTAAAAAGCTGAAAAGAATATATTCACAAGAAAAAAAAGCACCTTCATTTCACCGTCACCTTAGACTTGGTTACCTTTACTAATAACTGAAAAAACAATGTTATTTACCACAAAAAATATCCATTAGACTGAATGGTCTATTTGTCCCTATAATCTCCAGAATATTCACAGTATAATCTAACAATCTGAATGATAAAGACATACCTTTGTGTAAGGGTTGTGGCATCATTAAGATCTGGATGAGCAAAAGGGATGTTACATCATGATAAAGAATTGGAACTTCAGGCTGCTGTTCCTCATTTCCCAGCCTGAAAGAAAAGTTCATCATCACTTTAAACAGTATACTTCTTCTAATTCATTTTATATTTATTTCAGATATGTATCTATGAAACAGAAACAAAACCATTGTAAGCAAGTGAGAAACCTTAAAAGAAAAAGTTGGGGGTCATATTTTTTGCCTAAAATATATTTCTTTTTTCTAATTTGAAAAAAAAATTACCCAGAAACTTTATTAAGCCATATCAAAGTAAATAACCGGGATATGTTTAGCTGATTATGAGTCTTTCTGATCTCTTAAGTTACATAAATTAAATGAAGCATTAAGTGGAATTAGTTTTACTACAAACGGGGTGGCTCATAGGATAACTTCACAAATTAACTCACATTATAAAAAAGGATAGGCACAGTTCACAAATCAAGTCACAGTGAAACTGCCTAATTAATATCTCTTATTAAATAAAAGTTGTTTTAAGCCAGGTGTGGTGGCACATGCCTCTAATCCCAGTGACTTGGGAGGCAGAGGCAGGAGGATTCCAAGTGCAAAGACAGAGGAAGCCTGCATAAATTTGTGAGACCATGCCTCCAAATAAAACAATTAAAAATGGGTTGAGGGTGCAGTCCAGTGGTAGAACACTTGGAAAGCATGCGCAAAGCCATTGGATTTCTCTTCCTCTTCCATTCTTCCCCAACCTCCACTCCCACCTGCTGATTGCCTTCCACTTCTTCCTACTCTGCTTATATTTTCCTTTCTTAGATATGTATGATTGTTCATATTTATATATCATATATATGTATAGTTTTTTCTTCCTTTGTTGTTGTTGTTGTTAGGTGCCACTGAGTCCTGCACAACTCATATCGACCCTTATAGGGTTTTGAATGGCTGATTTGTTTCAGGATTGCCTCGGGAGTGGATTGCTATGTCCTTCTCCAATTTTTGCGGTGCTGGGAATCGAACTTGGGACCTCAGAGACTTCAGAGTGGCATTCTACCAACTGAGCTAAATCCCAGTCCCTTTCTTCCTTTAAGTTAGATTTAGCTCCCACATATGAATGAGAACATATGATATTTCTCTTTTTGGGACTAGATTAGTTCACTTAAGATGATGTTCTCTAGTTCTACCAATTTTGCTACAAATGACATAATTTCATTCTTAGTTATTGCTGAGTGATAGCCCATTGTGTATGTATGCCACAATTTTTCAATCCACTCCTCTGTTGATGGACACTTTGGTTGATTCCATATTCTTGCAATTGTGAAGAATGTTGCATTAAATATGGAGGTGCAGGTGTTCCTGTGATATGATGATTTATCTTCCTTTGGGTATATCCCCTGGAGTGGTATAACTGGGTCATATGGCAGTTTTATTCTTAATTTTCTAAGGTGTCTCCATATTGATTTCCAAAGTGGCTAAACTAATTTACAGTTTCACTAGCAGTGTAAAAGGTTTGCTTACTAAAAGAATTTCTAAAACACCTGTAGGGGTTAATTTTTGTGTGTCTATGTGGGGGCTGGAGATTGAATTCAGAGCCTCACACATCCTTAAGCAAGCTTTCTACCACTGAGCTACAACCACAGCCCTAGAAGGTGAATTTCTTTATAGGTTTAATTTTTAATGCTAGAGAGCAAAAGTAAAGCGTAAGCTTCTAGAATTGGCTAAATTTTGAAACTACACTTCTGACTAGACTGGGAATGAGCAAAAATTGCTCAATTCTTTCATTATGTTCTAAAATTCAACAAATATTTACTGATTACTTACTACTTGGGGTGCCAAAAAATGCATGCACATTCTAAGAGATTTTATCTATGCATTACTTTTCAAGGCTGAATTGAATTACAGTAGTAATGTGTAGTATGTCATATGCTCAAAAGACGGCATTAATTAAATGAATTTAAGCGTATGACACATTCTTTTTTTTTTTTTCCTTTTGTGGTACTGGGGTTTGAACCCAGGACCTCGCACTTGCATGCTTTTCAAGTGCTGAACCACTAGGCTGCACCCTCAGCCCAGCTGCTGGGATTACAGGCGTGCACCACCGCAATCGGCTTATATGACACATTCTTAAAATAGCAAAATGGAAAATTTTCATCTTAAGATGTGTATATATATGTTTTTGGCACCCTCCATATGTGCCAGGCACTGGATGCATTGGTGAAAATAAATCAGTTCCTGCTGCAGTAAAGCTAAGAACTACTGAGAAAGAGCTGTTTCAATTTCTCCATTCTCTCTAAATATCTCCTAGTATGCTATACTTGTTTTCTTGAAGGTTGAGTCCTATTATTATTTTATCTCTCAAGTCTCTCTAGCCTCACTCCCCTTTAATTTTTAAGGCAGAGGGTGGAGAAGCAGGGAGAAGGACAAGGAGAATGGAAGAGGGGGGAGGGGGAAGGGAGAGAGAAAAAGGCAACAGAGAGGAACAGGAGGGAGTGTGGCAGGGAGGGAGGGAAGGAAGGAGGGAGGGAGGTGGGAGGGAGAAGGGAGGAGGGAGGGAGCAAAGAAGGAAGGAAGGAAGGGTTGATCTAGAGGGGCACCATTTCTATTATTCAAATCCCCCATGGAAATGGTTTTCCATATATAATAACAATCTCTTAACTATAAAAATCGTCTGCAGCAGTACCACTGTAGTATCTGATCCCATCAGATCTCAGAAACTAATCAGAGTCAGACCCGGTTAGCACTTGGATGGGAGACCACCTAGGAACACCAATAGCCATAGGCTTGGGAGAAGGACCCGGTAACCCACTCCCAACAAACAATCAGTCATTGAAAACCCTATGAATAGCAAAGAAGCATGACAATAGTGTTTCATCTGTTGTACATAGGGTTGCTATGCGTCAATGTGACTCGACGGCACCTCACAATAACAACAACAACAACTATAAAAATTGGTGGATATTTTAAATCCTTATCTTACCCTCAAAATGATTTTAGATACAATTGAATATTATTGTCTGGAAAAATTTCTTAGCTTTGGTAAAACACTTTCCCAGGTTCTGTTCTATCTCTCTAACCACTCATCTTTTTCACAGGTTCTTCTTCCTCCTACCCACACAGAAACACTGTCATTCCCAAAGTCTCCAATATCCTCTTCTTTTCACAGTAAGAGCTCTTTTTCAAAGACCTGCTAGGGGTGAAGATGTAGCTCAGTGGTAGAGCTCTAGCCTAGCATGGGTGCAGCCCTGGTTCAATCTCCAGCCCTCTGGCACCGGTGAGGGGGCACTGCTGAAAGATCTACTAACCCATGGCTTCAGTTTCCAGCAATGTTGAAGACTCCCAAGTCTGTATGTCCAGTGATGACTCTCTTGAACTCGGCATCTCGATAACATTATTTCCACTTAACACGACAGGCAGTTCAACCTCAACATGCTGAAAATGAACTCAATCTTTCTTCTCTACTCCATATACACACTCCCACCAGTCACGACCAATCTGCTCTCCTTTTATAATCTCAGAGTTGATTTGGCATATTTCTTATATCCCCCAGCATTTAGCACAATGCCTAAAATACAATATTCACATAATAAAAGTATAATGAATAAATAAGCAATGAATTTGGGGACATTCCAAATCCATGCTCTGTCACTCACCTCACTTTTAATTGCCACTAAACGCTAAAGATTCCACCTCCATTCCCCCTTTGACATCTGTAGGGCCACTGTCTCCAATTAATTATTTAATCTCTTCCAGATTTCTTTTCCTAATTTCCTCTACACTGTTCCTAAGACCAACATAAAAAGCTTTTGTAGGAAGTATACTGTGTTTACCATTATATCCCAATGTTGGATTAAAAGTGTTATTAATAAAACCAGTTGATCAAATAAACATGAAAGATTAATGGAAAGATGCATGGATAAATAAATAGGTGGCAAAAGAAAGACAAACTAAACAGCTAAGACTTTAGAGCATAAGGAGAAAAAATGAGTCAAGAAAAGAAATATCATAGTTAATTATAAACTTTCTGAGAATAGGGTCCACCAGTCCTATACATTTTGGTATTTCTATGATTTTTATTGTTGTTATTGTTAGGTGCCATTGAGTTGGTATCCTACTCATAGCGACCCTACATACAACAAGTGAAACACTATTAGTGGTGCTTCTCTGCTATTCATAGGGTTTTCAATGGTGGATTGACTTTTGGGAGTAGGTTGCTGGGTCCTTCTTGCAAGCCTACAATATCTGGTGTTCCGAAGTGGTCTCCCATCCAAGTACTAACCAGGCCTGACCTTGCTTATCATCCAAGATCTGATGGGATTGGATGCCACAGGGCTACGGCTGCAGGTGAGGTTTAGAATTTCTTTAATGAAACCCCCCGTGTGTCAGCTTGTCGTGCTACGGGGGCTTGCATGTTGCTGTGATGCTGAAACCTGTGCCACCAGTATTTCAGATACCAGCAGAGCCACCCACAGTGGAAAGGTTTTAGCTGAGCTTCCAGGCTAATACAGACTATAGAGAAGGGCCCGGCACCCCACTCCTGAAACAATTAGCCATTAAAAACCCATGAATAGGAGAGAAACACTGTCAAACATAGTGCTGGAAAATGAGCCCCCCCTACTGGAAGGCATTCAAAAGACAACTGAGGAAGTTTCCTCTCAAAGAAGAGTGGACTTTGACGACAGGATTGGAGTAAAGCTGCTAGGATCTGCTTTTGCTGATGTGGTAAGGATCAAAATGAGAACAGTGTCTGCAACAATGGCCTCAAACATAAAAAGATCACGTGCACGGCAGTGTTGGGTATATTTCTTTTTGCTGTACTTAGGGTCACTATGAGTAAGATCCAACTTGATGGCACCTAATAAAAAATTAATGAAACAAGCTAAAAGATTCAAAAGGAAACAATAGAAAAAAAGCCAGAGCCAAACAAATGGGAGAAAAAAGAGGAAAATAACACTGAAAAATCCTTACTTATGGATAAAGAAGAAAATAGTAAGAAATTGTTGTTGTTGTTAGGTGCTGTCAAGTTGGTATCCGACTCATAGCAACCCCAAAATAGAACAGGCGAACCAGTATTGTTACTGCTTATCTACATATAGGGTTTTCAATGGCTGATTGTTTTTTGGGAATGGGTTGCTGGGTCCTTCTCCCAAGCCTATAGTACCTGCTATTCCCAGACAGTCTCCCATCCAAGTACTAACCAGGCTCAACCCTGCTTAACTTCCGAGATCTGACGGGATCGGAAGCCACAGTGGTACAGCTGCAGGTAGTAAGAAATAGGTCCACTGAAAACTATATAGAATAAAATGATTTTGGATTACCAAACTTCTACATTAAATTTAAGAGCTGATTAAAAGACTCTCAGTAGGAACTGTATGGATCTATTTAAGTTAGTCCAACCTTTCCCCCATGCAAAGATCCACTTTACTGCACAAAAATCAAACAGGCCTAAGAATTTCTTGCATCATAACCTAAAGACCAACAAATTTTAGGTATTAAAAAAGTAACAAATGAATACGTTATGTATATTTTATTAAAAATGAGGATAGTACAACCAAGTGAAAACAATAATGGCCTAACAGAATTCTAGACTAGTTTATTTTACATTATATGCTAACATTTTTTTTCCAATGGAACAAATCTTTATCACAACTAGAGATGAATCACTTTGTGCCTCTATTCCTAATTTGCTTATTGTTACTATTACTGCATATAATATTCAAATATTATTTAAATCCAGTCCAAATAGCCATATGCAAGGACAATTCTATACTTACCAAGATTATACCTACTATTATTCACATATATCCTATTTAAAATACAGCATACTTTTATATTATATACTACTAAGAGTGTATAATTACAAATGTTTAAAATCTGAAATATAATATGCACACAACAGAATGATACAAAAATGAATTAAAGTCAGGCGTGATGGCGCACTCCTGTAATCCCAGTGGCTGGGGAGGCGGAGGCAGGAGGATTGCAAGTTCAAGACCAGAGACAGTCAGTGTAACTTAGCGAGACCCTGTCCCAGAAAATAATAAAATCTACAAAATGGGCTGAGGGTGCAGCTCAGTGGTCCAGCCCCTGGGTTCAACCCCTAGTACAGCAAAAAAAAAAAAAAAAAAAAAAAAAAAAAAAAAAAAAAAAAAAAAAAAAAAAAAAAGAATTAAAAGAATGAGGAAACTACTTGAGGAAACTGTATATTATAAAGATAATTATTTTTCTCAGATTAGTTTATGAGTTTAAAATAATTTTAATCAATGTAATCTCAGCACACAGGAGGCTAAGGCAGGAGGACTGCAAGTTGGAGACTAGCCTAGGTAACACAGTGAGACCCTGTTTCAAAAACAAAACCAAACCAAACCAAAACCCAACTAAATCATAAGTGAGGGGAAGGGTTAAGAAAATGTCCTAAAGAACATCTAAGGGAAAAACCACATGAGAATAGCAAACAGAATCTGAGGTAAGAGGAGAAATTAGAGAAACCCAACTCAATCAAAGATGTATACATAATAAACTCCCTCAGTAAGTAAATCACGATGGTATTGTCAGAGAAACAGATCTGTAGATCAATAGACTAGAGGAAAAACCTCTAAGCAGGCCTTTAATGCACAAATACTTAGCATTTAATAACTGGAAACCAAACTGTTTTAAAAGTTAGCTTGTTGTTGTTGTTAGGTGCCACTGAGTCGGTATCCAACTCATAACGACCCTGCGTACAACAGGCGCAACACTATCGTCAATGCTTCTCTACTGTTCATAGGGTTTTCAATGGCGGATTGATTTTTGGGAGTGGGTTGCCAGGTCCGTCTCCCAAGCCTACAGCATCTGGTGTTCCCAGGCGGTCTCCCGTCCAAGTACTAACCAGGCCCGACCCTGCTTAGCTTTCAAGATCTGATGGGATTGGATGCCACGAGGCTACAGCTGCAGGCTCAAAAGTTAGCTAGCTATTAAAAAAAAAAAAAAAATTTTTGTTGGGACGGTAACACTATGTAGCCAAGGTTGGCTTCTAACTCAAGATCCTCCTGTCTCAGCCTCCCTCCTGAGTGCTGGTGTTATAGGCATGTACCATCTTAGACAGCTGCAAATAAATTTTTTATCCTTACCTCATACTACAAGTGAAAATAAATTCCAAATACATTATGTATTTTTAAAAATCATCTCATAAGAAAAATCTAATAAGAAAATACAGACAGACACTTCAAATCTTTAAGACTAGGAACAGATGTAATACTGGTTATAAAAGTAAACATCAGATCTTGGATGGGATGGGCATCTTAAATATGAAAGTAATAGGAAGAATTAAGGAATATAAAGTCTGACTGATTTGGCTATCTAAGAATTTAAAACTTCAATATGCTAATAAGAGTAATTATAAAGTTAACAGCAAACATTTGGGGCAAATTTTTCAGCAACTATGGCAAAATAAAATTCAATGTTTTGAACCATTAAAAAATTATTCAGAAAACATAGAAGAACAAGACACCAAAAGAAAAATGGGCAGATGTCCTGAAAATACAATTCAAAAAGAACACACAAAAATAGCTAATATAAAAATATTTAACTTCATCAGAAATCAAATTTCTATTACTTTGAGATCCCATTAACATATTATTTTAGCCTAAAAATGTTTAAGTGATAATACTCAAGACTGAGAGAAATGAGGACATTCCTCCACTGCCAGTGAAAATTCATAAATGTAACATCTTTTTGCAAAGCAATGTTGTACCATATAACACGGCATATGGCACTCAGCTTTTATCAAATAAATGACTAAAAATTTATGCGTCTCCATTCATATGAAAATGAATGTCATTCCATAGTTCTGGGATTATATGTAGCATGTCTTGCCTCATCATGATGTTGTACAAAAGGAAAAACAATTATTAACAATAAGAAACAATAAATTAGGCATAACATCTAGAGAATTTTTAATGCTGTGGGAATTTGATTGTGATGTCTTGATTTAAAAAGCAGATTTAAAAGTTATATACTATGATTCAAATAATATTTTAAATTTTGTAATAAATATACAGAAAAAAGAGACCAGAAAGACATGTCTAAAAATATTAATAATAGTCACTATGTAGGTTATAAAACTTATTACTTTAGTCTCTTCATAAATATTTTTGCGTCTTGAAAACATTATACAATAAATATAATCTTTATAATCAGAGAAGAACAAATGAAAGCGATAGGCTCTCTAAAATTTTTTGAACCTCCCACAAGGGGAGGTGTCCAAACGGTCCTGAAAATCATCCAGTCATCATTCACTCCTGAAAACTTGTTCCTATCTATAATGGGAGAACGGCCTGTGCTTCTGTAATGGTATTAATGCTACAGTTTGTGATTACATTTTGGACAGCATCTGGAAAGTGTCAAAAGGCCTTATACCATTAAGAAAAAGGATTGATGGCTTGGCATGAGGGAGGGTTTGCTCCCCTGCGTCCTAGATTAGCAGGACAGAATGATACTCCAGATCAATCAGAACGATGGGACCTCTGGAAGCTCCCTGCTTCTACAGATTGCATTTCCACCTGGAGTGGTAACTTTTCTGGAAATAAGTATTCAATCTCAGATTATTGGTTTATGTATAACTCTTCTCATTACATATCAGGGTGTGTGAAATTACCCTATGTACTGGTTGTAGGAAAATTAGTAATTGACACAACTTTAGAAAGTGTGGTTGTTGTTGTTAGGTGCCGTCGAGTCGGTATCCGACTCAGGGACCCTCATAGGGTTTTCAATGGCTGACTGCTTCAGGATTGCCTTGGGAGTGGATTGCCAGGTCCTTCTCCCATTTTTGCGGTGCTGGGAATTGAACTCGGGACCTCAGAGACTGCAGCGCAGCACTCTACCAACTGAGCTAAATCCCAGCCCTTAGAAAGTGTAGACTATACGAACTGTAAACTATTGTTGTTGTTAGGTGCCATCGAGTCGGTACCCAACTCATAGCGACCCTGCGTACAACAGGGGAAACACTACTGTCAGTGCTTCTCTGCTGTTCGTAGGGTTTTCAATGGTGGATTGATTTTGGGGAGTGGGTTGCTGGGTCCAGTTTCCCAAGCCTACAGCACCTGGTGTTCCCAGGCGGTCTCCCATCCAAGTACTAACCAGGCCTGACCTGCTTAGCTTCTGAGATCTGACGGGATCAGATGCCACAGGGCTATGGTTGCAGGCATTTAAATCATTCTGTTCCCATTAATTACAATCAAAACAACATTCTAGTACTGAAGGCTCACATTGGGATATGGTTACCAGTAAACCTGACTCATCCATGGGAAGAGGGGACTGTGGCAGGACTCTTAGGAGGGGTATTTGATGAATTATTAAACAGATCAAAGCAGTTCATAGAATGGGTTATTGCAGCCTTTACTGGCCTTATAGCTATAGCCTCCACTACGGCAGTAGCCGGGATAGCCTTACAAACATCTATACAGACACATGACTTTGTGCAGAATTGGAAAAATGATGTCCACCACTTGTGGGTCACTCAGACACAGGTTGATCAGGAATTGGAATCTAAGGTAGGGGAATTACAACAAGCTGTAAAATGGTTAGGAGACCAATTGCTGGCTCTCCGAAAACAAATTCTCATGAAATGTGATTGGAACGTTACTGATTATTGTATTATCCCATTTAAATTTAACCAATCTCAATAACCCTGGAGCCACATCAAGTATCATCTACAAAATTTAAAAAATAATTTATCCTTGGACATAGGGCAGCTGCAGAGTGAGGTCTTTGATACTTTCAGTAAGCATCTGCCTGGAGTTCAACCAAAAGATTTGGCAACTGACATAGTGAACACACTAAAGGGTCTAGATCCTAGTGGAATGTTACAAAGTTTGTTTTATAGTATTGGAAGCACTGTTGTGACACTGTTGCTTGTACTATATCTTTTTATTACAGGATACAGCATCCTCAGAAGACAAATAAAATCAAAGTGCAACAATCTGCTATGACTATGATTGCTTAATTTGCTAAGAAATAAAAAAGGGGAAACTATGGAGACTTGCACAGGTAGTTTCAGGACAAGAGTTGGCAGTCATGATATGCCAAATTCTGAGTTGCCAGGAAGACTTGGCAGCATTGGAATTAAACATAGCTCCCAGGAAGAGCACAGGGATATGACCATTCTTTGTATCCTTGAGACGTCATGCTTGACTCCAGATCCTTCCTATGGAGACTTGTACAAGTAGTCTCGGGACAAAGTGGCATCTGTGAACTGTGTATATGCCAAATCCTGAGTTGACAGGAAGACTTGGCAGCAGAGGAACTAAACGTAGTTCTGGGAACAGCACGTGATGGGACACAATCATTCTTTGTGCCCTTGAGATGTCATGCTTGACTCCAGATCCCTATTCTGCAAACTACTTGCCACTTGCCATGATCAAATGGGCTGCATTGCTGGGAATAATTAGCACACTCTTTGCTATTAATCACTTACCTGGCTGGAGTTGTTTTAATGTAGTACATTTCCTGCTGCTACATGTATAAAACATGGGCATAAATAAACTTCTGTGCCTTGGAGTCATTCAGCTTCCTGGCCCCCTCTGCCCCACTGTCTTTGTCTCTTCTTTTCTTATAGGCCCCTACCTTCTAGTCCCCGATCCCTCAAGGTTGACAATAGCCTATGGTTGTTGGCTAGTACAATAAAAATAACCATTTTGAGGATATAGTAATAGATGTTTCCTGGAACATGGTAGGCATATAATAAGAATGAATGAAAGGATGATGCACTCCTCTGTAGAAAAAAGATTTCAAACAGAGGGCTTAATAGCATCATTGTGGCTGGGTGCAGAGGGACACACCTGTAACCCCAGTGACTCGGGAGGCAGAGGCAGAAGGATCGCAAGTTCGAGACCAGAGGTGGTCTGAGTAATTTAGGAAGACCCTGTCTCAAAAAAAGTAAAGGCTGAGGGTGCAGCTCAGTGGTACAGCACTTGCAAAGCATGCAAGCACAAGGCACTGGGTTCAACCCCCAGTACTGCTCAAAAAAAAAAAAAAAGCATCAGTGTGATAATTATCTTTTAAAAAAATACTCAATTATTCCTACTAAGATCGGGAATAAGACGAAGATGTTCCCTCACCTTACTCATTTTCCACACTATATTGGAAGTACTAGCTAATGCAATAAGACAAGAAAATGAAATAAAAGATATATAGATTAGGAAAGAAGAAATATAACTATCTTTGTTCACAGATGACATGATCATCTAAACAGAAAATCTTAAAGGAATGACCCACACATAACTGGAACTAATAACTCATTACAGCAAGGTTTGCAGGACAAGGTTAATAAACAGAAGTTAATCACTTTCCTCTATACTGACAATGAACAAGTAGACTATGAAATTTAAAACACAAAACAATTTATATAAGAACCCTTCAAACACAAAATACTTAGGAATGAACCTACCAGAATATGTACAAGATCCACATGAGGAAAACTACAAAACTCTGATAACTGAAATCAAAGAAATAAGTAAATGGAGAAAAACTCCATGTTCAGTGATGACATTGTTGTTCTTAGGTGCCATCAAGTCATATCCAACTTATAACAAGCCTATGTACAATAGAACAAAACACCCCCCAATTCTGTGCCAGGTACACAATCTCTTTTATGTTTAAGCCCATTGTTGCAGACCCTGTGTCAGTCCATCTCACAGATGGTCTTCCTTTTTTTCATTGACCTGCCACTCTCCCAAACATGATGTCCTTCTTCAAGGATTGGTCCCTCATGAAAACATGTCCAAAATACCTAAGACACAGTCTGGCCATCCTTGCTTGCAAGGAACATGTTGGTTGCACTTCTTCTAGTACAGATCTGTTGGTTCTTTTGGCAGTCCATGGTGTATTCAATATTTGTCTCCAGCACCATAATTCAAGCATCAATTCTTCTCCCATCTTCCTTGTTCCATGTCCAGCTTTCACAACCATATGATGAGACTGAAAATACCATGGCATGAGTCAGGTATGTCTTCATCTTCCATGTGATATCTTTACTTTTCAACACTTAAAAAAGGTCTTTTGCAACAGCTTTTCCCAATGCAATGCATCTTTTGATTTCTTGAGTGCTGCTTCCATACAGGTTGATTGTAGAACCAAGTAAAGCAAAATCTTGGACAACTTCAATCTTTCCTTCATTTATCATGAAGTTGCTTACTGACCCAGTTGTAAGGATTCTTGTTTTATTGATGTTCAGGTGCAATCCATATTGAAGACTATGTTCTTTGGTCTTCATCAATAAATGTTTCAAATTCTCTTCACTTTCAGCAAGTCCAGGTGTGCCATATGCATAACCCAGGTTGTTAATGAGTCTTCCTCTAATCACAATGCCACATTCTTCTTCATAAAGTCCAGCTTCTCAAATTATTTGCTCAGCATAGAGATTGAAGAGATATGGTGAAAGGATACACCTCTGGTGCACACCTTTCTTGACTTTAAACCAGGCAGTATTTACTGTTCTGTTTGAACAACTGCCTCCTGGTCCATGTACAGATTCCTCATGAGTATCAGTAAGTGATCTCATATTAACATTCTTTGCAACATTATCCATAATTTGTCATGATCCACACAGTCAAATGCCTTTGCATAATCAATAAAACATAGACATCTTTCTGGTATTCTCTGTTTTCAGCTAATATCCATCTGACATCAGCAATGATATCCCTGGTTCCACACCCTCTTCTGAATCCAGTTTGATTTTCCAGCAGTTTCCTGTCTGTATACTGCTGCAGTAGTTTTTTAATGACCTGTAGTAAAATTTTGCTTGTGTGTGATACTAATGATATAGTTCAATAATTTCCACATTCAGTGAGATCCCCTTTCATGGGAACAGGCACAAATATGGCTCTCTTCCAGTCAGTTGGCTAGGTAGCTGTTTTCTGAATCTCTTGCCATAAACAAGTACTGCAACTGTTTGTTGAAACATCTCTATTGATATTCCATCAATCCCTGGAGCCTTGTCTTTCATCAATTCCTTCTAGGCAGTTTCCACTTTATTCTTTCACTTGAGTTCAGAGACCACCTCAAGAACAGGTTTGATGCACTAGATACTAATGATAGAAGACCAGAAGAGTTGTGGCATGATATCAAGGACATCATTCATGAGGAAAGCAAAAGGTTATTAAAAAGACAGGAAAAAAAAAAAAAGAAAAGACCAAATTATATGTCAAAAAAATTATATGTCTGAAACTTGCTCTTGAATGTTGAGCAGCTGAAGTAAAAGGAAGACATAATGAGGTAAGGAACTAAACAAAAGATTTCAAAGGGCAGCTCGAGAAGACAAAATCAAATATTACAATGACACGTGCAAAGAACTGGAGATAGAAAACCAAAAGGGAAGAACATGCTCTGCTTTTTTTCAAGCTTTAGGAATTGAAGAAAAAATTCAAGTCTCAAGTGGCAATAGTGAAGGATTCTACAGGGAAAATATTAAATGACATAGAAAACAACAACAACAACAACAAAAAAGATGGAAGGTATTTACAGAGACACTATACCAAAAAGAATTGCTGTATGATCAACCATTTGAAGAGGTTGTATATGATCAGGAACCAATGGTACTGAAGCATGTTAAATGATGGAAGACTCATTATTATCAAAATGTTAGTTCATCACAACTTGATCTACAAGTTTAATGCAATCCCAGTAAAAACTGCAACAAATCATCTTGTAGGTATAGACAAAATTATTCTAAAGTTTACATGAAAAGTCAAAAGTCTCACAAAAGACAATAAAATATAGAGGGAGAAGAACCAAATTAGAAGACTGAAATGACCCCATTTCAAGACTTACAAAGCCAAGTGCTGTAGTTCTCACCTGTCATCCCAGCAACTCAGGAAGCTGAGGCAGGAGGATATGGAGTTTAAGGACAGAGGCAGCCTGTACAATTTAGAGAGGAGTTGTCTCAAAACATAAAATAAATAAATAAAACAGGGCTGAGGGTGCACCTTACTAGTAGAGTACTTGTCTAGCATACATGAGTACTTGGGTTCAATTATAGTAATCAAGATAGTATGGTCCTGCTAAAAGAATAGACAGATGAGTCCAGAGAATAGAACAGAATACCCAGAAATAGACTCACATAAATATAATCAACTAACCTTTGATAAAGGAGCAAAGGTAATAAAATCGAAGAAAAAGATAAGTCTTCTCCAATAAATGATACTGAAACAACTGGACATACATGTCAAAAACAAACAAACAAACAAAAAACTAGACATAGACCTTACAACCTACACAAAACTAACTTAAAGTGGATTATAGACCTAAATGTAAAAAACAAAAATGTAAAATCCCATAGGAAAATATCTATATAGCTTTGGCCATGGCAGTGGCTTTTTAGATACACCACCAAAGACATGATACATGAAAGAAATAAGTGATAAACTGGGCTTCTGATCTTAGACAAACAATCTCAAGAAAGGAGAATACAATCCACACACTGGGAGAAAATATTTATAAAAGGCACATCTGATAAAAGACTGCTATTCAAAATATACAAAGAACTCCTAAAATTCAACAATAGGAAAACAATCCAATTTAAAAAAAATGGTTCTAGACCTTAACAAATACTTCACCAAAGAATATATGCAGATACCTAAGAAGCAAATAAAATGTGCTCCACATCATATGTCATCAGGGAAATATAAATTTAAAAAATGAGATACCACTATACACTTATTATTGTTTTTAGGTGCTGTCAAGTTGGGTCTGACTCATAGCAACCCTCATCGGGTTTCCAATGGCTGATTGTTTCAGGACTGCTTTGGGAGTGAATTGCCAAGTCCTTCTCCTGTATATACTTATTAGGATAGTTAAAATCTGAAATACTAAAATGCCAACTACTGGTAAAGATGTGTAGCAAAAGGAACTTTCATTCATTACTGGTAGAAATGCAAAAAAGTACAGCTACTTTAAAAGACAACTTGGTGCTTTCCTACAAAACTGAATATACTATTATTATATGATCCAGCAATCTTGCTTTGCATTTACCCAAAGGAATCAAAATTTTATGCCTATAAAAATCTGCACATTAATATTTCTAGCAGTTGACAAAGGAATATTGCTCATTGTTAAATGAGTTATGGCACCATAAGAAGACATGGAGAAGTCTCAAAGGAACATTGCTCAGTTAAAAAAAGCCTATCTGAAAAATCTTCATACTACATGATTCCATCTACATGACATTCTAGAAAAGGCAAACTTTTGCCAATAAAAAGATCTGTGGTTGCCAGGCATCAGAGTAGAGAACAGATGAATAAGAAAAGCAGAGGCTTTTTAGAGCAGTAAAATATTCCATGTGATATTATTATAGTAGGTACATGTCATTATACATTTCTCCAAACCCACAGAAAGTACAGTATCAAGAGTAAAGTCTAATTGTGAGTTACAGTCTTTGCCTGATCATGATGTGTCAGTATTGGTTCATCAGTTACAACAAATGTACCACTCTGGTGGTAGATGTTAATAACAGAGAAAGTTAAGCATGTGAGGGGGCAAGAGGCATATGGGAAATCTTTCTATTTTCCTTTTAATTTTGATGTGAACCTAAAACTGCTCTAAAAAAAGAGTCATTTAAAAATAATTATTTCTACATCAAAGTTTTTGATAGTCTTTTACACTTAAATTATAAAAATTAGATGATATCATTACATCTATGGACAAGAGAAAATAGGAAGAATTATATTCTTCCTGTTATATTCATTGTGTGATTATCAACACAATGAAATTAAAAGTAAAGGTAATAATATTCACTGGGACTGTAATAATATTCACTAGGACTATAGAATAAAAGTATATACAAAAAACCTCACATCATTAGACACAGAATTTTATATTGGAAAGTATTAAAGTAAGAAAACAAAAAGTTATTTCAACTTTAAAAATCTAATATATAGAAATATAAACAGATCATATACAATCAACTTTAATATTACAATTTAATGAACTAATGAACCATAAAAATGAGAACAAATATGGGGAAGACCAAAAGATTTTCCAGAAATTCCTCAAATCTCTTAGTACTATGAAAGGCCCACAAAGTAACAGTTGAAGCTTAGTCTCTAAATTCAGAAAAGATTTGGATTTAAATCCCAGATCAATTCCTTAACAACTATGTGCCCCCAAAGTGCATATGATTAACTCTTCTAAGCCTCCAGGGGTTCCCTACATGTAAAAATTAGGAGTATCTGTTAGCTGTTAGCAGTATCTAATATGTAGTTACTGGTGATTATTAAATGAGATTATATATGCAAAGCACAAAAATGATTGTTGTAAAGTACTGTCACTGAAGTGGCCTATGAACAAAGATAATCCAGTAGCTACGTATGCCCTCTAGTACTCAGACTGCAGTCTCTGAATATCACTTGCCATTAAAGGAGACTATATGGAGACATGGCTGATTCTAGGTATAAAGTAAAATAGTACCAGAAAGCATGGATATTATCAAAGACTACTTGAATCATGTCAAAAGTGCAATAGCCAACCTAGAGACATTCTCATATTCTCATTAACCTAAAAGGGAGCAATCTGAATGGAAAAAAGCAATGGCTGAAATAGTGTGAAACACATCCAATATATAAAAATCTATGAGATCATAAAATAAAACAAATAACTACAACCTATTGGTCATCATTGGAGGTTGCCAAGATAGCAACTCATTGTTTTGAAAATGAAGAGGAAAAGGAAACTGGGAAAGAATCCAGCATTCAGTCAGCCAAACTATATTTCACTGTCAACAAAAAGTTGATATAAGTAGTTCTTTATAGAACCAATCCAGCAAATAAATCTGAAGGAAGGATTTTTTTTTTAATTATTATTTTGTGGCATATAATGAAATAATGGATTTAGTCAAGAATCATCAGGGGTTGCTGAAACCATTAGGTGATAGACTAATGGGGAACTTCATAAGGAAGGAATCAGACTTAAGGCTATCCAAACCCACAAATCAATTCTAACATAAAAAGGACAACCCACCACTATGTGCTTGTCTTTGAATGTTTCATCTGTATAAAAATCATTAAGATTTTTGAAAAAACTTTCTCACTTTGTAGGAAGTTTTATACAATTTTTACAGAAAGGATAATAGTAAATAGTTTTCCACTTTTATTATATATTCACACATTTCATAAGGAAAATGTATTAAACATAGAAATTTAAATTCTATTTTTATATGTAACCACTATTTTTTTTAGAAAGGGTTTTAACTGATTTAACCTTTCAATAATACTTACTGTGAATTCATATCTTCCGTCAACTGGGTGAGCTTTTTCCAGGGGTTATACTCAGAGTCAATGGTATAAAGCCGCATATGCAAGGCTAATACATGGAACAGCTGATCTGAATAAATTGAAGAAAATGTAATTAGAAAGTTCATACAATTCTTCCAGAATAAAAGTCTCATAAAAGTTCCTAGTTATTTCATCAGGAAATCTGATTCCTGCTCTGATCATTATAATTCATCAAGTTTTAGTCCCAATTACTTCACATTCTCTTTTCAGGTAAACTCTGAAATTTAAACAATTTATATTAGAATCTTGCTGTCCTTATGCTCAATCTTAATTCAGGAATGGTTTGTTTTCCTCATGTCCTGCCACAGACCTACTTTTCCTTGAATTTATATTGCAGCCATGCTAATTTGCATTTCTCACTATTGTGGTCACCTCCTAACTAAAATTCATTACCATCCTCAATTTCCTACGCTGGATAATATGAATAGTAACATCCTTAACAGTTCACTATTAGGTAAAGTTCTTCTTTACCTAATATTTTCCCCTAAGTGATGGTTAGATTGAATAGAGAATTCATCATCTTTTGAAGAAACAATCACACAAATAACTATTAGGAGTACCATTCCAGCTATTTTAATTTCTATCTGGATTAAAATGATAATCCATCAGTCTTAGCTTTCAACAAAGTTTAGCTCATGACATTTAGAAGAAAAATCTTTGTTTAAAAATTTGATATTATTCAGGAAAAAAGTCCCTAAATTTTGTTTTTATATCAGATATCCTTTTTTGGTACAAATGACAAGGATTGGATTAAATTATTCTGCTACAAATACTCAAACCTGAATAAAAAGTCTGGGTCTACAAAGTCAGACCTTGATATATGATTGAAATTAAATCTTAAAAAAAAAATCAACTGAATGACATAAACCTATGTTTGTCACTTATTCTCCAAATTAATCAAAACCACACTAGATTTTGTGACTTAGAAATTAACTATACTTTATGATTAATTGACCCAAGGTCCATCAATATAGCTCTCCTGTGGTGGGAGTAGTATGTGTACATTAGTTTGGGGAAGCTATTATTAAAACATAAAAGCACTAGAATATGAGCAAAACATATATTGCACTTTTGGGGCACATGGAAAAAAAATACATTTCTGTCAAGTTTCAATCTGATCTCTATATCAAAAAGAATCAAAATATCCTATCCCATTTCACCTCATATTTATATATCAATGTGTAGTTTATTTTCTCTTAAAATTTCTTCATTCTATTAATGGCTAACACTAGTTGAATTACTTATTATATACCAAACACTATGTTAATAGCCATTTTACATTATCTCCATTCTTAGAAAAACTGCTAGGATGGTCGCACTGTTAACCCATTTTTGAGACAAGTAAGTTTCCCAACTTCCTCATTTTTTCATAGTAACCTGGTTCCAAAGAAGACATTGAGAACAAACAGAAGTTTGAGCAAAGGAGGAATATTAATTGGGTCAAAGTGTTCTTTGTTTTTCTTTTGTTGTGGTGGATGAGACAGAGTTTCCCTACATAGCCCAGGTTGGTTTCCAACTTCCGACTCCTGCCTCAGCCTTCTGGATGTTGGGATTACAGGGCTACATCACTACACCTGACATGCAAAGAGCTCTTTTTAATATGTCTTTTCAAGATTTTTTTTTAATGTTTTGAGACCGAGTCTCACTGTGTAGCCTAGGCTGGCCTGGAACTCACTATATAGACGAGGCTGGCCTTGAATTTGCCTCAATCTTCCTGCCTCAATCTCTCAAATGCCAGGATTACAGGAATGTGTACACCACACTTGGCTGTTACCTTTTTTCAAGATTAAGGCCAATTACCTTAGTCTTCCTGCTTTCATCAAAAGCTTAGAAGTTTCCATTGTACTTGCCTGCTTTACATTGAAACAATGGTGACGAGCACAGAAATAATGTTGCCATCAGCCTATTTTCCTACCTCCGATCACTATTAAAGAATTCAATGTCAGGAGTTGGGCGCAGTGGCACACACTTGTAATCCCAGCAACTCTGGAGGCAGAGCCAGGAGAATTGCAAGTTTGAGGCCCAAAGCAGCCTGCATAATTTAGCATGACCCGGACTCAAAACAAAATGTGCTGGGGATACAGCCCAGTGATAGAGCACTTGCAAAGTGTGTGCAAGGTCCTGGGTTTAACTCCTAAGTACCACACATTGGGGGGGGGGGATTCAATATCCAAAGGAAATTTTTTATCTTCTCATTCTACAGGTGAGGAAATAGGTCCACAGGTAACTCTAATAGCTACTGGAAAAGCTAATAATATGATTCAAGATTTGCTACTTCCTAGTTATTCCTGTAAGTCAATTTTTCTTTGGAATTTTTATGATTAAAAGTATAAAGTTCCTTCTTTCACACACACACACACACACACACACTCTCTCTCTCTCTCTCTCTCTCTCTCTCCAGTTTCCCATTCCTAAAAAAATTGAGATTATAACCCTGGATCATGTCCCAAAGCTACAATATATTACAAGAGGCTTCAGTACTGGCTTTAACTAGAACTGAGGAATAGCACATCCAATGTGGTACATCTACCTTTCTAAAACAACCTTGAAATTTGTAGATAACTTTAGTGGAAAACAGTGAATAGACCAACTAACCATTAGTACCTTTCACTATATTTGTATAATTCACTGTGTTTTCAAAATTTAGTCTTATCAAGAGAGAATGAACTCTAATAGTCATTAGCAGTTAAACTACCTGCAATACCAGACAAATTTTGAAGACATAGGATAAAAAGAGCCTATAATCATTATTGAATCATTATTGAAAAGCTAAATAAAAAATAAAAGGAAAAATGTATTTAATACCAACTTATCCATGACATTTAAAAAGTTGAGAAGTAATTATATCCAGAAACTGTATTATTAAAAATCTGACAACAATAGCAAAAAGTAAAATAACGCCTTTTCTGGGATGACATATTAAAATTTAATGATTTACATTTATAAGAGAGTTTAGAAACATAAGACACTATTAAATTAACTTATAGGTGTGCTGTGATTTCAACTTATGTATAGGAGGCACCATTGTCTAGTAAGAGCCAGGAAGTCTTATACTGGCCATGTGTCCTTAAACAATTACCTAACCTTAGTTTTATTATCTGTAGAATGGATAGAATACCACCATTCAGGGCTCTTACATGGTCATAGTTATAATGATAGCATACACACATATATACATACACAGGAATATATACACATAGTATACATACAGTATTGCTTATATACATGTATAGACATACAGTTTCTAGGAGTAAATTCTAAATATGAAATAAATTTAATAAAATTTAACAACTAAAATTATAGACAATGATATATTAGGAACAGACTTTTCCACATAAAGCTACTGTTTCACAATAAAATATTAATACATATTTTTAACTCTTTTCTCTTTCCTCCCCTGAACTTTTGGTGCCACTCTTCCCTCATTCTCCTCTAGTTCCTTTTCAGTTATTTTATGTACTCTACGTTCTCTACTGAACCCTAAAGGGTGACATTCTCTGTAGGAAAGGAGAAAGTCTTAGTCCTCTTTTTCTCTCATTCAGTACACAATACTTCACCCAAGCCCATGTCTTCCATTTCTACCTCTAAGTTTACAATTCACACATGTGTCTAGTACTTCAGATGTTCATCAGGCATTCAAAATCAATACATCCAAAACTAACCTAACTAGCTCAATTTTCATTTCTTTTTATAATCCTCGCTTGAGTAAATGATACCACTGGCCATGCAAACACCCAAGAAAAAACTTGAGTCATCTACATCCATGTCCAAAATCTTACCAGGTCTACTGGTTCTGCATCCTATGATCCATCCTCTTCTGCTCCACTCTATCACTACAAAATTTCTCACCTGGTTTACACAACAGAGTACTCCCAGTATGTTTTTTGTTTCACCCTTTCTAATCCTTTTGTGGGGTGGAGTATGGTACTGGGGGTTAAATCCAGGGGCTCACACATGCTAGGAAAGCACTCTACCACTAGGTTATACCTTCAGCCTCTTTTTTGTTGTATTTTGAGACAGGGTCTCACTAAATTGCCCAGTCTTGAACTTGTGATCCTCCTGCCTCAGCCACTAGAGTAGCTGGGATTATAGGCATGCATCACCATGCCCAGCTCAATCCTGATAAACGATACATCTATTGACATTATCTCACAATTGATTAGTGAACCACAGAAGGAACATGTATAGGAAGCCCTTCATGAGCTAGTGCCTATCTTTTTTTCCAGGCCGATTTCTTAACCTTCTTCCCTTTCCCTTCTCAAATATTCCCCAATGTGTCATGTTGTCTCACTCTTGTGCAAGCTGTTCTCTCAGCCTAAAACAGCAAATTCTTGTTATCTAGGCAAACTCAATTCTTCCTTCAAGAGCCAGTTCATGTGCTCCTTTGCAAGGTTTTCTCTGACACCTTACAAATTCTTATCATCTCATTTTCTACATTCTCACTAACTTTAACACTTCTTATACAGCCTGATAATTATTTTTCACATCTTCCTCTCCTGATAGATTGTGAGATTTCCTCGAGGAAGGTAATTGTGTCTTTTCATCTTTGTACCTCAGAGGCTAACACAGTGCTTGACATGCAATAGGCCTTAAAAATTAAAGCTAAAGATTGTATGAATAAATCTATATTCCTATATAAAGATATAAGTATAAAATTAGTGGTGGTTTTATTTCTATACTCTTGCCTTTCTATTATAATCACACAGTGGTTCAGTAACCAAGATGTAGGCCAATTAATCAGTGCTAATTTTACTGCTCCATAAGAGACTGACCTCTCAACTCTGCTAAAGCAGTACTTGACCTACTTGCTCCTACTATCCTCCTCCCAATTCTGGCTGCTGTTACAACTCGCCTTAGACAAGGAAATCCATTTTCTGCAATACCTAATCAAATTTTTTATACCTGTCACAAGTCTAAGGTATTAAAATGTGTTTAATCACAAGACTGACACATCATCACTGAAACTGAGAAAAGAACAATGAAAGACTGATTTGTCCTCAAGAAAAATCTAAAATTTAATTCGAACTCTTCTCTGGAATTAAAAAGTAATAGTTAATAATCCTTTCTATTTTTAGCAACATTAAGGACATTAAAGACTATTTTACCAAAATAAATTAAAAGCATAACTCCAAACTTACTGCATAATTGCACATGCATACACAATACACTTTATTATACCAATTTTTATGACCTCAGGAGTTCCCACTTAAGAAAACTGAGCTGTTGCTGGGGATGTAGCTCAGTAGTAGAATACCTGTGTAGCATGTGCAAGACCCTGGACTAGATCCCTAGCACTACAAAACAAACAAAAAACAAAAAAACAAAACAACCTGAACTCTAAGTTGTATATGAAAATCTTTCAAAATGCTTTTGAAACAGATGTTCACTGAGCTCATGACCAGCTTTGAAATTCCATGTCTGTCAGTTATTTCTAAATACGTAAGAAATAAAAAACTGGACTATTTCTTAGCATGACTGAAAATGGTGATTAAGACATAAGTGCATATGCATTAGAAAAATAGGGTACTATAACCCAAATATGCATTTCAGTTTTACTACACATTAGCCAAAGCCTCCAAAAAACCTTGTAAATTGATAAAAGTATAACCAAAAGTGATATAATAATTGCATAATACAAAAAGCCAGTGCTGTATTACTCTGTACCCCACCATCATTTACCAATACAGGGAGAAAAAAAAGACATTAAGTATATGAAAAACATTTACCCTAAAGATTTATATATATTGTACCACTGTTATAATGTACCTATGGTAAACTTAACTGGGTCTATATTTTCAGAGCATTCAAAATTTCAGTCTTATCAGTCTAGTTGTTGTTGTTAGGTGCCCTCGAGTGGGTATCCTTCTCATAGCAACCCTACATACAACAGGGGAAACACTACTGTCAGTGCTTCTCTGCTGTTCGTAGGGTTTTCAATGGCAGACTGATTTTTGGGAGTGGGTTGCCGGGTCTATTTCCCAAGCCTACGGCATGTGGTGTTCCCAGGAGGTCTCCCATCCAAGTACTAACCAGGCCTGATCCTGCTTAGCTTCTGAGATCTGATGGGATCGGATGCCACAGGGCTATGGCTGCAGGCCATCAGTCTAGTTATCATTGGTTAAATACTATCCATGAAAAGAAATCTCAACTAGCCAAATAACTGTCTAAAGTAGAGAAAATTGGGAAAAATCTCCATCCCTTTGTAACTATGATCAATGTGAGGAAATTGCTCTGACCCATTTATCCTAGGGTGAATGTAATCAGTGTATATATATGCCTCTGAGCATAGCCACTTTGCCCTGGTTCTTCCATACATCTCTCAGAAATATACTCTGGAGAGACAGAAAGGTGCTCCTCAAACAAGGTGTGGGAACAGATTTATGAAGAAAAACACATTTGTAGTTCAAGAGACAGGAGGCTGATGCACTGGGGTGACAAGAGCTCACTCACTTTTCTCTATACTACTCCTAAGCATTCCAAACAAGGTAGAGCAGGGAGGAAAAGTGTAAGCTATGGTAGATTTTTAAAAGGTTAAGAGACAAGTTTAATAATTATTACTATCTGTAATAAAAATTATTACTATCTGTAATAACACTATATGTAAAATACTTCAATTCCTCTATATGACTTGATCCTCATGATAAATATATTAAATATTAATATATATAAATATATATATAAATATTATATATATAAATATATATATTAATATAATATAAATATATTAAATGGTCAGCATAGGTATCCTTACCCCCACTTCCACAATAAGTAAAAAGATAGATGACTTTCCTGAAGTCCAACAGACAACAAATAGAACTTATGTACTTAAATAGCCTGCAACAAACTGAATGTTTAATATACACTCCCCAATCCCACCCCCAATTCATCCTGAAATACTAATTCCCATGGTGATATTAGGAGGTGGGGCCACTGGGTGGTAATTAGATCATTAGGGTAGAAACCCCATGAATGGGATTTGTGCCCTTATAAAAGAGACTTTAAAGGGATCTCTTGCCTCTTCTACCATGTGAGGGTACAGTGAGAAGATGGCTGTCTATGAGGAAGTAGGCTCTTACTGGACAATGAATCTGCCACCCACTGTATGGTATTTTGTCATTATATTCTGAATGGCCTAAGACATAAATCAAACTAAAAATTAACTGCTACCTTGCTCTATTTCCTTACCACATACTACCAATTTGATGATAGTGTTGCAGTGGTAAAAATAGTAATGGCAAGATTTAGAATCTATGAAGACTTGAATATATATTATAAAATTGAATTCTTACAACAATTCTTTTTGAGTATTATGAAGAACACAATTAAAGAGGTTAATTAAATTGCACTAAACCATCTGCCCACTAGTAAGAATGGAGTAATGACTCAATCCGAAGTGCTTTGTCCTAAATTTCACCCTCTATCTTATCTATATTATGCTGCCTCTTACTACAAGCATCTTTTGAAAGGTTTACCAAGTCCCTCGCCTACCACTAAAAGTGTTCAAGCAAAGAATGACAGAACAGTAGGTACCAAATGCCCAAGTTATATAATAACACTTAGACTAGGATTAACTTTTAGTTCAAAGATTCTGATTCTATTTATCATGATATTTTATTGATTTTTTTCATTTATGCATTACTTTTTCATTTATGCATTACTTTGAAAAGAGAGTAAGATAAAAAGAAAAAACTAAAACTGTAAATTCATTTTTTTTTTTTTTTTTGCGGTGCTGAAGATTGAACACAGGTCCTCAGAGAGTGTGGAGCAGTGCTCTATCAACTGAGCTAAACCCCAGACCAAACTTTATAAATTCTTATGAAGTATCAAAAGAGAAAAAAAGAAAAACCATTCAAGTGTTGTGGTATTCTATAGTGCATGATTATAGATTATTTTAAACATAATTCTAAAAATTCCTAGAATAACTCCTAGTCCAGCTATTTAGCTTTCATGTTGAATGCTAATTATGCTAGTTAACAAGGAGTGTTCTATATTTGCAGAATACAAAGAGTTAGCCACCATGAATATTTTTCAGGACATAGATCATCCAGTCTAATCCACTAATTTTATAGGTGATAAAACTCAAACCAAAAACATTAAATGATTTGCCTAAGCACAGGTCCATGGACTCCTAGGTTGGTATTGCTTTTTCCAACTACATATATTTCTTTTTGTTTGTTTGTTTGTGATTATGTCTTACAATGTAGCCCAGACTGTATCAAAGTCCTGATCCTTGTGCCTCACCCTTCTGAGTGATAGATTATGGGCATGCACCAACACATCTGGCTGCCAATACACATATATCTTTCATGTTGGCCTTGAATACACTATGTGATACAAGATATACACAGGGGAAAGTTATTCACTATGAACTATCCACTATGAACATTCACTATGAACATTCACTATCACTATGAACATTCACTATGGACTCTCCACTATGAACTTCACTTTCTTCTGCTATGAAAAAGTGATAACACCTAATTTCATATGGTCATTCTGAAGATAAAGTAATTTATGTGAAAGTACTTTACAAACTTTATAGCTACAAATAAGCTATATATAGTAGCTATAATATAGCTACTAAAATACCACAGCATGCTAATATGTGAACTAATTTTGCTCATTTCTTACTATGGAAAATTTCCTAGACACACTTGGAAATGAACTTGTATTTTCATTGGTGTTGACTGAAGTTCTCTGAAGAAGCCACAACTGTGTTGAAGATTCTGCAGACTGATTGGCTGATTAGAACTTCATGATTTCGGAGAGATGGAATGTTGCAGATCAAAAGCCAAAATTATCTTGAGCTATCATTAATCCCCTTAATAGCCATTTACTACAACCTCTGTATCTGATGTGACATCTTTGTAACTATTAGGTAAAACTTTTGGAATATATTATTAAACTTACCAGACCACTAGCTTCCACCAATCCTAAAGCTAAAAATGTTATAACATCTGAAACCTTTAGAACAGATTTCATCTGTTCTGCTGTGAACTCCCTGTCTTTGGGGTCCCCAAACCCCAGGGTTTGGACCAGTATGACTGTTAATAACTGGGCCACACAGCAGGCGGTGAGTGGCAGGTGAGCTAGCAAACTTCATCTGTATTCACAGCCACTCCTTCATGATTTGCATTACCACCAGAGCTCCGCCTCCAGTTCATAGAAAAATTATCTTCCACGAAACAAGTCCCTGGTGCCAAAAAGTTGAGGACCACTGCTCTACCTGATGTTCCCCCTCTCAACCTCTATGCATTTGGTAAATACATGGATTTATGACTTTCAATTATTTTGTGACTATAAAAGTTCACGTAATCTCTCTCACATGTCAGTCAGGGGAAATGGAATCTGTGTTCCGAGCCGTGGTCACTCATACTTGGCTCAGAATATACCATCTTCTATTCCCTTTGGAGCAAGAGCTGTGTTATGTGTTGACATAAGACACTGGTAACTACCTCAACTATTTAAAAATTTGTTTGACGATGCACATGCTGAATGGCATTGTTCCACTTCATTTCATATTTATTTCCCAGTATTAGTTAAGTTAGTAATATTTTCTAGTTTCATTACTATAGAAATAACAATCTTCTTCTAGCTCCCAACCCCCTCCATGTATGCATGCGTATGTGTATGTGTTTCCACAATTTCATGTCAGGTGCTGCTCAATCCATTCCAGACAAAACATTTATTAAATGTTTCCCTGACCTGATGACTGTTCAGTTTTACCAAGAAGTTGTGAAGGAATAGTATTCTACAAGCACAGTGTTTTCAGAATGGTAACAAAAGATGCTTAATTAATGAACCAATTACTTAATTAGTGAACCACTCACTTACTTGACCCAAAGATAGTATGAAAAGAGATTTTAAAAATTAGATATTTAAAAGGTTGTTGTTGTTAGGTGTCCGATTCATAGTGACCCCACGTAAACAGGGGAAACACTATTATAACTGCTTCTCTGCTATTCATAGGGTTTTCAATGGCAGATTGTTTTTTGGGAGTGGATTGCCAGGTCCTTCTCCCAAGTCCACAGCTCCTAGTGTTCTCAGGCTGTCTCCCATCCAAGTACTAACCAGGCCCAACCCTGCTTAGCTTCCGAGATCAGTAGCCTCAGTGGTATGGCTGCAGGCTATTCAAAAGGCAGTGAAGGGTAATTAATGGGAAAGGGAAAATAGTGATATATGAGACTTCCTTAGGAAAAATACAGAATTTTAAAAATAGTTATTGAAGTTCCACTGGAAGATGAAAAATCATGAGATATATACTGTGAGATATTATGAAGCTTCACCAGTGTAAGTCTTGGTGTCCAACTTAAATCAAGTTTGAAACAGATCTGACTAAATAACAAACACATTAAATGCAAAATAGTAAGGCTTTATACAATATATAGTACATCCTACATAAATGACTTAGGAGAGCAACCTATATAAATATTAGCCTAAACAATGTATTAAGCAATGGAATAAACCATATAAAAACTAAAAACAATATTAACATATATTTAGAATGAACTTCATCATGACCTTTATAATCTTTTACATTATAATCTTTTATTCATTACAGAGGAAAACAAAGAAACAAAAGTCTAGAAGTAACAATTTAATAACCGAGATTAAACTTAAATCTGGTTACTGAAGTGTATG
>VMDO01016427.1:23598-48155 GCA_007922755.1 Pedetes capensis | reverse complement strand
AAAGGGCTGCGGTGCTGCAGCTCAGTGGTCCAGCACTTGCACAGCATGCAAGCACAGGGCCCTGGGTTCAACCCCCAGTACCACACACACACACACACACACACACACACACACAAATTAACCCAACTTTATTTTACCAGATACCATGCTCACAAAGTGCTGGCTCAGTTAATTTTTTTCCATACCTGTATGGTATGTTTACGATTGTCTTCACTGTGAGGGTAAAGAAACTAAGATTCAGAGAGGTTATAGGACTTCAGCAAAGACACTGGGCTGGTAATTGGCCAAAACATGCTCAAATCCATGTCTCCTACCACCATAGCCCAATCCTAAATACTTTATGTGTATAAGGAGGTATCAAGTATTGATCTATACCAAATGCAACACATTCTTTTAAGGGAGATTCAACAATAGTTCATTTTAAAAAACACTTTCAGAGCAGTTGCTTTGTTTGAGGGACTCTGCTATGTCAGTGGGATGCAGACACTAAGAAAACACAATCTTTTTTCTCAAGAAGCTAATGGTCTAGTGACAAAGACAGAAACAAACACAGATAGTCACAAGACAATGGAAGAAGTGGTAATAGAAGAATGTGTACAGCACTGCAGGGGTTTAGAAGGAGGGACCTACTGGATAGAGAGGAACTGGCATTTGAAAAAGGCCAGGGTTCTCAATTAACACAATTAAATTTCTGTGATAGAATTACAGTCTTAGAGATGGGCCAGAAGAGAGAATTGAATGGGTATATTGGTGGGGGGCCTTCCTGAAAATATCTTTGTGCTCCTCCAATTGCAAAGTTACTTCAAAGTATTATTATGCCTCTGCTCTCTGGGCTGAGTTCAGTGGGCCCATAGATTGTCCCAGCAACTGCTTTCCTGACTTCTGCTGGGTCTGGTACAGTGCATTGGCTGCTGGGACAGCAGACTGCATATTGTCATTCATAGCTGCTCTGCATGTGCCTGGGGCTGAAGCAGGTCAAGTCCTCGAGCTGTCAGAACTTATAGTATAAATAGGGCTTGCCAGGCATCCTTCTGCCTACAAGAAGAAGGAGAGTTGAACTAACATTGACTGTATAATTAACATTGTGGTCCAGTTTAGAGCAAGACACACTTATGGAGGGTCTCCTGATGTGCTAGGCATTTTATAATGCAATACAGATTCGCCATACAGTGGGAGAGGCAATAATTAAAGAAGTAACTGTAAGTAAATAGCCCACTGTGGTATGTTATACAGTAATGTGTAATGGCTTCTGTGTACACATAGGACAGATCAGGAAATTGTGTTTTGTGGTTCAGAATAATATTTAGTGGGGAATTGGCATTGGTAATGGGCTTTTATGTATGGGTATTTCAAGCATTGTGTTAGGTGCTTTAGGAAAATAGCTCTTATTAAGGATGCTTTGATTGCAAATTACAGAAAACCCAAATTAAATGGATTAAAGCAAAACAAAGGATGTATTGACTCACATGGCAGGAAAGTCCAGAGGTCAGAAAGGCTTCAAGCATGGTTCAGTCATGACTCTTTTCCTCTGTGATTCTTTTGACTCTACCCTCCTCCATAGGTTGGCATTGTCCTCAGGCTGGTTTACCTGCAGGAAAGCAGTGGCAAGCGGGCCTATTTTATATTCAGTTAGGTAAAGGGCACTGCTTCTTATACCATAACACAAAAGTGAACTTTAGTGTTTAGGATAACAAAATTTAAGCTAAGACTCTACAAGCATGGGAGGTCTCTGAATAATCTTTAAAAAAGCATTGAACAGTTGAAATACCTTGAAGGGAGCCCCAATTTTGGATTATGTTTGATATTTATTTCTTATTTTCAAGCAGCATCCCTTCCCCTATGCCTCTTATGGTGTGAGTATTGATTTAGAGACTAATAAATTCTGGACTTCTAGAACAGTAATGGGCTGGGATTTAGCTCAGTTGGTAGAACGCCACTCTGCAGTCTCTGAGGTCCCCAGTTCGATTCCCAGCACCACAGAAATGGGAGAAGGACGTGGCAACCTACTCCCGAGGCAATCCTGAAACAATGAGCCATTGAAAACCCTATAAGGGTTGCTATGAGTCGGACTCGACTTGATGGCACCTAACAACAACAACAACAACAACAACAAAGAACAGTAATACTATTTCCATAATACAAAGAACACTTGTCCTATCCGGGCATTCTTCACAGGCTACATATATAATATGTACTGAGCCAATCATGGGAAAGCAGTATTGTGGATGGTTTAATAGCATACTCTCTGGAGTCTGCCACAGCCAGGTTCTCATTTCATTACTTAGCTGGGTATCATGGGCAAGTTATTTGATCTTCTGGAGCCTGAGTTTCTTTATCTAAGAAATGGAAACAATATTAGGACCTACCTCATGACATCTGAGGATTATATGAGATAATCCATGTAATGCACATGGCAAAAGTTCTCAAAATTTTTTGGTTCACTGCACCTTTGTCTCAGTAATTTTCTTCACAGTACTCCTAAGCCAAAAGAAATATGTAACATTTCTGTTTATTGAGTCATTAAGTGCAAAAAACTCAATAGCAGTAGTTCACAAGGTGTATGTTTCCCTCAAAAATGTAAAATAACTTGCCCTTGTGAGTTGGCTATGTCACCCTGGGGTGCTTTGATGACCAGTGTGGGAATAGAACATTGCCAGGCATATAGATCTTGCTAATTTCACGGTAGTTATTATTATTACAAAATGTCTGTGATTATTATTAAATGGGACTAGGGTATAAAAGAGGTAGTTTGGGAGAGTGGTTTCTATATGTACAATCAAGAAAACTTCATACCCAAGGCAGTGTCATTTTCTAGTTTTGTCACTGCAAGAATTTTTCCCTCCCCTGCTGTCATTCATTAAACAAAATCACTCTTTTAGAAGAAGTTTCTGTGTGCTAGGTAAAAAACACTTCCTTTTGTCTCTGTCTGCCTTTTCTCTCTCTCTCTCTCTCTCTCATTTTCTTTCCTCTTCCTCCTCTTCCTCTCTCCATGTCCCTCTTGGCCAGTGTCCAAATCCTGGCCCCTGTCCCATCAGGACGAAGGGAGTTTGGCTACTTAATTCAGGAAGAATGAATGGTCTGACTCTTGATTCTCAGCTTGGCTGGTGAGCCAGCAAGAACAGGGGCTACTGATAGCTCATTCCCACATGCATCCTTCCTGCCCTCTAAGGGAACAGAGGAAAGGAATTTAAACTGAGAGACTGCAGAAAGTGGCCTATGGGTGTGGGCCACCTTGAAAGGCTGAAGAGATCAGAGGTGGGGGCTGTGCTGAATCTTACCAATTGAGGTCCATGGGAGATCCTTGACTTTTTCCTAGAGGCTAGGGCTGACTTTAGTTCTATTTGGTTGTTTAGATTCACCAAAGGGAAATCTGATGTTTGAAGAATGAGAAGGAATGAAATAGCAGAACTGTCCATGCACTGTTGACTCTGGGCCTCCTTGGTGCTGGCCGGCAGAGGTCGGGAGCGGCTGGCTGGCTTTTAGCCCCGGCCGCTGGTGTTTGCTTTGGCCGTTGGGGGAAAGAGCACTTTGTGGAAAGCCAGCCTTCCCAGCCAACGGCCTATTTTCGTCCTGAGTCTGTTGAGTCCAGCCTGAAGGCTGACTCCAGGATCAACAGAGGCCATGGAAAATGGGACTGGATGCCTGGCAGCCATAACTATGGGCTTTGTCTTTCTGACCAGGGCATTCAGCCCTGAGCCCAATGTGGAGCCAGGGACCTTGTGACATTGGGACCAAAAAGAGCTAGCCATCCTACATGGTCATTGTAGCCCAGGCCTGGCTGGAATACACCCCTTCCCAGGCTATTCAGTCTAGAAAGGTGGATGAGTGGCAAGAGTTGCCCCAGCTCCAGAAGGGTTTAAAGTCTCCTTCCCAGAGAGATCACTAAATCACTAGATCAAGGTCTTTACCAACCAACCAGCTCCATGAGGACACAGAAAAGTCTCCGTTATGATCTCTTTCCTCTGGGAGCTCAAGGTCTTTCTGGGGAAACAGGACATTTTTACAGACATACTTTCAATACTAGGCAGGGTGTAATTAGGTCTATGCACCCAAAGAAGTGCTAAAGGAGCTAAGAAGAGGGCAAGAGCCCCAGGGCAGGTAAGAGTTGAGATGGGTCCTAAAAAGTAAGTATGAATCTGAAAGGATGTGATGAGAGTTCTTTTATAAAAGCTCCTAAGGTAGAAATTCTTAGGGATTGAGCCAACACATATCTCTGGTTTACTGTAAGGTCCTGGACTCTGATCACATTGTGTTTAGGCTATTTGAGATGGTTCTGAACCTAAGTGAGCAGAATGACCTGAACTTCTCAAACAAGTGAAACTTGTCTAGAGCTGGGATAGAATTACAGTACAGTTTGGAAGTGTGAATCATCTCCATCAAGTCCAGCTTTGACACTCTTAACCCTAACCCAACCTGAAACCTGGCAAGCAACTTTATTCGGTGTTCAAGGCCTTTCATGGTCTGATCTCAACCTTACCTTCCAGCTATTCTCACATTCTTCATAGAGCCTTCTAGATCTCCATACTAGCTAAATCTTCTCCTTATCCCCTGCAACCCATGGGAAGTGACTTGAAGTTATGTGTGGACTTAGAAGATTTTGACACAATCCTCCCTTCTTTCAAGAATTTGGGATTCTCTGTGAGGTTTCATCAGTTTCTTTCACATCCACCATTCCCACAACATTCTTATGTAAGCAGAGTCCATTTGCTTTAGATCAAGGGTCAGCAAACATTTTCTACAAAGGGCCAGGTAGTAAGTCTTTTAGGCTTTGAGATGCGACTACTCAATTCTGCCCATGGTGACAGGAAAGCAGTCATACATATATATAAATGAATCAGCATGGCTGTGTTCCAACAAAACAATTCATGTACTGAAATTTGATTTTTCTATAATTTTTCACCTGTCACAGAAGATTACTCTTTCCTTTTATTTTGTAATCATTTAAAAATGTAAAAATCATTCTTAGCTTATGTTTTGCACAAAAATAGGCAGTTAGACATGGTCAGCAAGGCTTAGTTTGCCAACCTCAGCTCTAGAAGGAAGAACTCAAACTACTGGATAGAACCTACAGGGGAGAGATTTGGGTTCAAATTTTTAAAAATGGCTAGAATTATAGGAAAAAAGAATGGGTTACCCAGGAAGTTAGAATTACTACTTTCTCACCAAAGATATTCAAGCCCCATTAGCTGGGGATGTCAGGGGAGGAGTCAACGGTCTGATGGGAGATTGGATTTGATGCTTTCTAAATCTATAGATTGTCCTTTTGTCAAAGTGTTGCTTCTTCCATATAGCTATCATTTCCCAATTACTTGTCTACATTTTATTTTAGAAAGACTGTGTATTTTTTCACTCTTCCCCATGTAGCATTTGATGATACTGTCTCAACTGGCTCTGTAATTTTTCCTGTGTGTATGTCTTATTTCCCGCCTAGAAACCCAGGGGTTAATGTCAAAAGGGCAAGGTTCATCGGGCAGCTGCTCTACTGTTGCTTAGCAACCATCTGCGGCAGCAAAGAGTTTCTGCAGAGGCCTTTGTGGAAAGATGGTCTGACCCAACCAGCAGGGCAGAGTAAAGAGCAAATGAGATAATATGTGTAAACATCTTTTATTACTTACAAAACTGGGTTTGAGTCTGTCTTCCAGCATATCGGATTCTCTTTTAATTCACTGTAATGAATTTAAATTTGCTTTAAGAGATATCAGCAGCTTTTTGCTCCCCTCCCTTCCCCAGTGGTTTGATCCTGCTTCTCAGAACAGCATCTCCTTTCTGACAGTCCACCACAGTGATCTGATCTTGTCTCACAGATTATTAGGCCCTTTATGTTCTTCTTCTCCCCTCTTCTTCTTGTCCGTCCCTAACCTACAGTGATCTGATGGCACCTTATAGAGAAGGAACTCTGCTCAGCCCCCTGTGCAGCTCAGTGGTTTGGTCCTGTCTGGAGAGCAAGAGCATCTTTCCCCCTCCTGTCTCACACCAATGATTCGATCCTGCGTCATTGAGCATCAGTTTCTTTTAGCCCCTCCCCCGGGGTCCACAGTGGTTTGATCCTACCTCACAGACTATTACTTTCTGATTCCCCCTCCACCATCACCACCACTAATGGTATGGTCCTTAGCATCAGGTCCTTTTTGTCCCCCCACTGGTCTAAGAAGATTTGAAGCAGCTTCATCTCATTCCTGATTCATCCTGATCTCCTCAGTGGCTTGCTCCTGCATTAGCAATATAAAACTGGCCCACGTGGGTTTTAGATGGTCAGAAGTTGCTCTTGATCAGTTCAATTGTTTTCTGACAAGGCAAAATGAGTTCTGACCAATTGAAATCCATTTTGACCCGGTGAAGCTAATTGTGCAGAGCTGGAGGCTGAGGTGGGTAAACACAGGAAGATGGCTGGAGACTGTGCTGATTCAAGCCAAAGCAAGGAAGCAGGTACTTACAGAAGTTGAAACTGAGCTGAGAAGAGGGAAAGAAAACCGATTAAATAAAGGGGCAGGGAAAAAAAAACAGGAACAAGGGTTGGTTAAGGGAAGATTCAGAAAAGATTAGTTGTACCCAAGGTTTTTTTTTTTTTTTTTTTTAGGTGAGAGGCCATTTTGAGGAGGTAATGTAGGGTCTGGTGCTCTGAGTTTGTTTGGGAAGCAGTATGGTTGCTGACATCATCCAGTAGCCTCATGTGCCTGGAGTTGAGCCTGGGTTGTATGTGGTCCCAGTGATTCCTGGCTCTGCAAGCCAGCTCCTGGGGCCATTCTTTGTGTCTGGCCTTACCTCAGGATGAAATGATAAAGTCTCAAACCATAAATAATAACCTTCTCGCCCCTTTAACTGTGGATGGTCATGGTACTGTTCAGTTGTTTAGGGAAGCTATTTAATTTAGGAGGGTGTGGTAAATTTTGAGGAGAAGAACTAATTACAACAGGTAAGACATGAAGTGAATCAGTCAAATAATTAGAATTGAGTTAAGGGGTTTACCTTGCAATCTTCCAGAGAGCTGTGTTTGAAAGGTGGTAAGTGGAGCACAGTATCAGATCTCTCATCCTGGGACTGTTGATGTAGAAATTGGACTGTTTTGTCTGTATTTCTCCCAGGTGGTTGTGTTCCTGTCCTTTGTGGGACATACAATGGGAAGGGTAGGGGCTGAAAAGCATGGAGGATGAAAAATGAAATTGTCATAGACTGCAGCATTTAGTTTGTGTAAAATCTTTGCAGTGGGACAGCCAACAGGCCAGAGGCTTGGTTGATGGGTGGCATAATGCTGCAAGATTGAGGGTGGGGTTGGAGCTCTGTTTGGTGCAGTATGTCTCAACATCTACTCTACAGATGGATGTGGCTCTGGGGCTATTTACCTATAAGGTGAAAAAGAAAGATTTCCTAGAATGGCGTGGAAACTTGGCTCCCTAGGAGGGAAACTGATCCTTTCTTGAGAGCACTTGTTAGGAGCCCACGAGATGAAAGATGTCTTTTAGGAAGATGGCTTCAGTTAGCTACTGCCTATTTCTTGAAAGGGAGGGTGGTGGCCATCTTAGTCAAGGAAGTTGAACGGCACTTCTAAATGTTGAGGTAGAAAAAAATACCAGAAGATTTGGAGTCAGATAAGCCAGGCTTTAAGTCCTGGCTCTGCAAGTTGCTATGCGGCCCTTGAGCAAATTATCTAACCTCCTAGAGACTTGTTTTCCTTATTTGTAAAATAAAGTCAATATCATCTGCCCTGAAAAATGGGAACCTTAGAGTTTAATACCTTTTGGAGAAAAGTAGCTGCTATTCAACATTTTTGATTAAATCAAATTGTATGGCAGGGATTATTTTGAGTATGTAAGGGGAAATAGTACCTAATTTAGCTTGATAAAAACAACTTTAAAAAATTTCCAGCAGTGCTTTCCCCAAATGAAGCTACTCAGCTGTATTGAGGAGCAAAGCTGAAATCATTCATTGAAATACTTTATAAGGTATAATGTAGATGTGAACAATTGTTATTTTTGTATTAATATGTTGATTATCATTAAAGTAGCCATTGCACCAAATGTCTTTCAGTGTTGTAGACTCACAGATCTCTCTGATTCCAGATTCACTTATCCTACTTCACCCTGGACCGGTGGCTAATCAGAAGTCCTGAGATGTGGTATGAAGTATCATAAACCACAGCGACCCAAGAGGGGAGGTGGAAGGTGTGTGTGGGTGGTCATGTCAGAGATACAGGTGTGAATGGGAGTCATTCATCCAGAAATATGTTGGAATTATCTTATTTCAAGACAAGCCTGGGTAACCTCACCTGTATTGTTACTATGTCTGAGAAGATCAGGATCAGGTGAAAGAGCAATAAAGAAGGGCAATGATGTGGGCCTTCGAGAACATGGAGATCCTGATACTGCCATTCATAGATGAGGGGGATAGGATCCAGATCGAGCAGCAGAGCCTCAAGTTGAAAAAATTCAACATAGTTTCAGCCATAATATCTCCATTGGGGAGCTGTGTCTGGTACTCAGATTTGTGGGCTGGGAAAGGTGACCTTTTTGATAGGGTCATTTGACTAATAGATGCAAGTAGGTGATGGTACAATGTATTGCAGCTGGGAGCATGACAAATATTTTTATTTTTATGATATCTTGGTGAATAAGATGGAGGAAACATGAGCTGGAACATTGTTCCTTTAGTGGGAGTCTGAAATTTTTTTAAAAAACGTACTATTTTTATTGAGCACATACTATGTGCCATGCATTGTACTAAGTGCTTTATGTGCATTAATCAATTAATCCTCATAACAACTCTATGGACTGTGTATTGTTAGTTTCACTGTATAGAGTAAATCACTTACAAAGCATGTTGATAATTGATTTGATGTTTCCCCGGAACAGGAATCCTTATGAAGTGTGGAGGATGAGAGTACATTCTCTGGGGGAATTATCAGAATCTCTTGGATAAGGATTTTCCCAAAGTGCACAGGCTTTTCCCCTCATATTAGTTTCCCTCTTAGGAGGTCTTCCCTTCCTTGTGTACCTCTGATGTTTTGTGAGCCACTGTGATGATGTGAATGTATGGTTGCAAGGTCTCTCGGGTGTATTGAGGCAGGAAAAAGATTGAGCTTCACTATCGCAAAGAGAGGTCCTTAGTGGTAGGCTTTAGGGCTCTGTACCTGGCTGTGTCTTGGTTTCAACATTTTAATTAATGTCTTGGGTGGAGATGTAGAAAAGTATGCTCATAAAGTGTTAAGAGAGAGCTGGAATGGGAGGGTAAGTAATATGCTGGATGACAGGACTAGGAATCTAAGAGGAATTTACTAGACTATAAAGATTGTCCAAAAACAACAAAAATAGTTTGATAAGAATAAATGTGACATTTTGTACTAGTTTCATCAGACAAAAAAATTAAAAAAAATAACAACTCTACAGAATGGGAACATGTTTAATGTGGCTGCTAAGAAAGTTAATGGAAACTCGGATTGCATTAATAATAGCATAGAGTCTAAAACGTAGGAGATGATTATTCTACTCTTTCCCGAGTTTGTAGAACCATACATCAAGTACTGTGCTCAGTTATGGCAATTATCTTTTAAAAAGACAGAAAAACAAAATAGATATTCAAGAGAGAATCCTGGATGGTGAAGTGGGGCATGTCATGAGAAAGAGGATTTTTATCTATATAATTTGACTTCAAGCAATAGAATTAAGGTTATTGAGTGGAAGTTACTGCAGAGCTGACTGACAATGAAATGAGCTGGGTTTGAAGGGAATGAGCTTCTTATAATAGGAAGCATTTAGCAGAAGCTGTCTGACTACATATTAGTGATTTAAGTTTTCTCTAATCCTCAAGTACAGACTTATTTCCTACAGTACAGCAGAGTGACCCTCACCATGGGAATTTATTGAGTGTTCTTTCTCTGGTTAGTGGAATGGGTGATGGTCAGAAAGGAGAGGTTCAGGGCAAATCTTGATAATAACTAGGGAATCCAAGGAACCACTGTGGTTAGCTGGTGTGGCCCAACCTGGGCTGATGCTGGGAGAAGGAAACATTTACTAAGTAGTCAGTATAGGGCTCTTACTTGTTCCCACATTCTTTCTTAATTTTCATAATGATCAGGTGAATTATGTATTATTAGCCCTTTTTTTGCAGATGAGAAAACTGATGCTTAGAGAAGTTATATGACTTGCCCACGGTCATGCAGCCAGTAAGTGACTTTGGAGAAACACAGCAGAACCCTGTGGAGGGAAATATGTCACTAAGTTTTGACTTACCTGATCACTTCTCCAGTTGTGTAAAGCACTGGTATTGCCAGAGGCGGGTCAGGACTGTGTGGACAAGTGCGTCATGCTGGGCTGGGTGCCTGGAGTAGATGAGAATATCATGAAGATATATGATCAGCCTCTAGTCCAGCAGGTCCAGGAGGATGGGGTTGGAACACGGCTGAGCTATTACACAGGCTAAATGGCATGAGTATTTATTCATAATGTCGGTACCTTATACAGAACACTGTCTTCTGTAGCCTCTTGGAATGGCACAACTGTAAGAGAATCTAGAGGTATTCTTTTGAAAGATCAGGAAACTGATCTAGAGAGGGGAAGGGAGGTCTTCAGCTTCTTCTCATTAATAATTTTGCCACTGATAGTGCCAGGAATTTATTTTTTAAAATGTACTCTAGAAAATTTAGGATTAGAGCAGATTTGTTTTTCGGGAAGGACCAATTCCCCTGTGAAACTTGCTACTCTGTTTTAGAGTTACAAGATAGATATACAATATTGTGGTTTCTCTTTTTCCTGATTATTATGGAAACCAGCATAATGAAGATGGAAAGAGCATACGCTTTAGAGTCAGTCAAATGGGGTTTAATTTCTTTACTGGAACCCAGGGGAAATTCTGTAACTTCTTTGACCCTTTGATTCTTTACTCATGAAAATGGCAATACTAGTTTTATTTTAGCCCTGTGGAGTTTGAAATGCCTAGGGGATGTCCAGGTGGAGAGATCCAGAGAGGGCCAAAGCTCGGAAGAAAAACCTCATCTGGATATACAGATTTGAGAACCAATAGCCAAGCGGGAGGCATACAAAACTACATGCATGGATGGCATTGCCTAGGCAGAGGGATTCCTTCTGCATTTCAACCTTTCAAGTATTTGAGGTTGGTAGTTATGTTATCCAGATTATTCAGTTCTGTAGGATTGAAGTCTTTGATAAATCTGCATTTGTCTTGGATTCCAGCCTTTGTCAGCTGACTTGTCCTTTTGAAGATGTGTCATTTTTTGGTTTTGTCACTCTTGATACATTGTGCTCTAAAGCTAAACAGTACTCCTGGTATGGAGTAAGAGCAAGACTATCACCTTCATTATGGTTACTGCACTTTTATTGGTGTGTCTCAGATTTCCTTAGTTCATTTTTTGGTTTCTGTGGCTCACAGAAATATATATTTGACTAAGGGCTGGGGTTTAGCTCAGTTGGTCAAGTGCTGCTCTACACTCTCTAAGGACCTGGAAGCGATCCCCAGCACCACAAAAACAGGAGAAGGATGTGGCAATCCACTCCCGAAATGATCCTTAAACAGTCAGCCATTGAAAACCCTATGAGGGTTGCTATGAGTTGGACCTGACTTGACAGCACCTAACAACAACAACATATTTGACTAAACTTCCTGAGTCATTCAACAAGTACTATTCATAAGCTATATTATTCAGCCCCAATCATTACGAAATAGTGGCAGTGAGTCGCAAACTTTAATGTGCATAAGCTTTACCTGGGAAACTTCCAAAATGCAGATTCTGGGCTAATTTATGTCATTCACTGTAGAGAAAGTTAGCATAATATGGGCATTCTCCATTTTTCTTTTGAGACCATGTCTCGTCATGTAGTCAGCTGGATTTTAGCTCACTATGTAGCCCAGGCTGACCTCAAGCTCCAAACCTCCTGCCTCAGCCATCCCAAGTGCTGAGATTATAGAAGTGCACCACTATGCCCACCTTCCAATTGGTTTTAGAATCTTTTTGTACTCTTAATTTTGTTTCAGGATCCTCAAAAGTTTGTGGTTTTTTTTTTTTTTTGTTGTTGTTAGGGGCCACTGAGTCAGTGTCTGACTCATTGAGACCCTACGTACAAAAGACAAAACACTATTATTGGTGCTTCTGTGCTATTCATAGGGTTTTCAATGGCTGATTTGGGGGGGGCCAGGAGTGGGCTGCTGGGTCCTACTCCCAAGCCTACAGCACCTGGTGTTCCCAGGCGGTCTCCCATCCAAGTACTAACCAGGACCGACCCTGCTTAGCTTCCAAGATCTGACGGGATCAGATACCACAGTGGTACAGCTGCAGACTTATGTAGGTTATATCTATTGATGTTTATGATGTTAGAATTTAAAACAGAATTCAAAAATTTGCTAATTCAAGAATGACAAAGATAAACCCAAAATATTTCAGTAAAATCCATATCTTTTCATGGAAAATAACTGTATTTTCCAAAGCAAAAAAATTTTATGAGCATTGTTTCACTTTTTAAGTAGTTAATTAAAATCTATTTTTTAGTAATTTCTTAGTTAGTGTGTAATTTGATTGGTTTCATTATGACATCTCCATACATGCATATCATCATACATTGCTCATGTTCACCTCTCCCATCATCTTCTCATGTCACTTTTTTTGTAACTGTCTATAGTGTCTTACTGAATAAAAGAGGGCTAGATTGTCATATTGCCTCATTCAGTTTTTTGCCATATCACACTTGCTGTAAACCCTGGAAAATTTCACTTGTGAGAGAATGACAGTGAAAAGTCAAGTAACTTCTAAATATTAGGTAATTTTGACCTCTGGGCTCTCTGAAAGGGTTTTAGAATACTCAGAGGTCCATGGACCACACTGTTAGATTTTCTAAAATAATAAGTGATGTTATGTGAGACATAGACATACTTTAGCACCTACTATTTGCTCCATTATAGAAAACATGATTTTAAAAATCAGGGACAAATATTGTATGATTTAATGTACATGAGCTACCTAAAAGAGTGAAATTCATAAAGACAGAAAGTGGAAAGTGGTTAACAGAAGTGGGTGGTAGGAGGAAGGATGGAGAGTTAGTGTTTAATGGGTGCAAAATCTCATTTTTGGGAGATCAAACAGTTCTGGAGACTGAAGGTGGTAATGGTTGCAGAACAATGTGAATGTACTAAATGTCACTGAACTGTACACTAGAAAGGGTTAAGATGGTAAATTTTGTGCTATGTGTATTTTATCATAATTTTGAAAAACCCTAAAAGATAAATGCAGATTCTGGGCACTCAGTCACCAATGTTCTGATTCAATAGGTCTGCAGTAAAACCAAGGAAATTTTGTTCTAACAAACACTGCAGATGATTCTGATGCAGGTTGTCCCTGACAGTACTCTGAGAAGTAGCACTCTATGGCACAGAGAGAACTGTAGCCTACCCATCTTCATCCCTAGCAGCAGCTTGGCTTCTAGCCCCATGCTGCCCTGCTTCACTGCAGAATGCAGCCATGAGGTGGCTGTAGGATATTACCAGCTCCCTCTCATTTCCTGATATCTGGCACCTGGAATAGATGGAAAAGGTAAGACTATTTTCCCCTTGCTTTTACATTTTGGAGAAGTTTCTTGTGTACCCTGGAACTCGGTTACCTGCATTTGGAAAGATACTTCATTGGGAGCTGGAATAATACAGTGTTCAAGTGATAAGAGTCATTGATTGGTGATTTTGGCTTGTTACCTCCCCAAATGATTCAATATACTATCCATCAAACTGAATTTCAGGTGTATTAAAGAGACTTTTACAGAATACTAACGAATTTAAAAATAGAAGAAAATGTAGGTAAATACATTATTTGCTGTTTGGATAGACTTAAGTAATATCACAAAAGGAAATGGTTATATACTTGCATAAGTAAAAATTTAAAAATCTCTGTAGATATAAAAACATGAACAAAATTCAAATACAAATGGTAGACTCGAAACGTGCAATAATAAGGTAAATTCAGTCCATCCTCATATGGATTCTGTATTTGCAAATTTGCCTACTTGCTGAAATTGATTTGTCAACCTAAGATCATTACTCATGACAGTTTTGGAGTCATTTGCAGACACACATAGAGTAGGAAAACGTTTGCTTAGCCCACTGGGCATGTTTATTGGTGAGGTCCAGCTCCAACTTTTTGTTCCAGCTCTTAAATTGTAAATAACTATTACATAGTCTACTTAGTGCCACATTTTGGTTGATTTCACTGTTTAAAATGCCCCCCCCCCAAGTATAGTGCTTATAGTGTTTCTAAGCACAAGAAGCAACTGATGGTTACCAAGAAGCAAGTTAGAGGTTCCCCTCAACTCTTATTCCTGGTGAAAAGTTAGAAACACATTCAATAAAATGTGCTTTACTTGCAAATAAATTTATTTATTCTCAAGTCACTTTACTTTTGTATATATAATTTTAGTTTAATTTTATCATATATATCTCACTATTTTATTTCAACTAAATCACAAATACTTCCCCATGTCATTAACTGTTCTCTGAAAATATTTTTAATGTTTTTATGAGGGTTTTGGAAGTTTTCTTTTTGTTGCTTATTTTGTTTTTTGCAGTTCTAGAGGGTTGAACCCAGGGCCTCATGCATGTTGGACAAACACTCCATCACTGAACTGCACCCCCAGGCCCCCTATTTATTTCAGTTGCTTATATTTTAGGAAGTGGGACAATAGGTCAGAATAGGGAATGGGGTACTGCTGGGCTGGACCAGACCAGGAAGAACAGAAGTTGGAGCCTCCCTCTCTCTTTTTCCCTCCTCCCACATTTGGTTATGCAGGAATGGAATGTTTCATTCAGGCTTTGGTGCAAAAGAGGTAAAGTAGGCCACTGCTTGGAAGGCTTCAAGATGAAGATGACATTTAATATGAGGTGTAAAGGATATGTCAGATTTGGGTGGAAATTCAGGCTAGTCTTGACCTTTTTAGCTTTTAAATGTCAGTGATGCCACCCTAGACTGTAAAGTCAGTGCCTTCAAGAGGCACTGAAAGAGATTTTGCTTTGGGATGGGTGTACCTGGAATTTTCCAGTGCTTTTCCTCAGAGTTCAGGTAAGTTGTCATATTCTGATGCTCTGATCTTGAGATCAGTAGAGGATAGACAAAGAAACATTTCATGAATTCTACGTCGTTTTGATGAGTCAGGTATGTAATGTGGAGAATGGTTTAAGGGTAGTGGGGTAGTAGGGAGATATTTGGCAGAGAAGAAGAAAGAAACAAATGATTGGTGAGTACTTGTTAATTATTACACCTCTTAATTCATTCAGTTTTACCTAATTTACTTAAGGTCTACAGTCATACCACCCTGGCATCTGATCCTGTCTAATCTCGGTTAGTCCTTGGATTGGAGACCCCCTGGGAACACCAGGTGCTGTAGGCTTGGGAGTAGGACCTGGCAGCCCACTCTAGAAACAATCAGCCATTGAAAACCCTATGAGTAGCAGAGAAGCACTGACTATAGTGCCAGGCATGGCACAGTGTTGGGGAGTATTTTGTTCTGTTGTTTATAGGGTCACTGAGTCGGACCCGACTTGATGGCACCTAATAACAGCAACAACAATGTACTTAACAACCCCACAAAGCAAGCAGTTATTCCAATTTTGCTGATGAGGAGTAGTGAGAGCCTGAAGGATGGTGGGGTAGTGGAGGTGCTGAGAAACAGATGTATGTGGAAATAAAATTGGAAATAGCTGCAGCAGAGGTGCTGGAATTATTAATTGGTTTAGCTGTAATGTACAGAGAACCATTGGGAGTCTTAATTCACAGGATTATGCCAAAGTTAAGTGAAATAAGGACTGTGACAGTGCTCTATAAAGTATAGGCTACAGTACCAATGGGAGGTGTTCAGAAACTTTGAGCCTGGACAGCCTGGGAGGATGGAAAGGCTATTAATGGAGGTAAGGACTCAAGAGTATATTGTAGGGAAGTGACATGCCCTAATTCTTTTAACACCTACTCTGTGTCTGTCAGTTCACTCTGCTCATAACACTTCCTGTTGTTTTCAACCATAGTGAACAGAGACTCTGTATATGTGAATATGTATAGATGAATACCCTATGTTTGGAAGGGCACACAGAAACTTTTCCTAGTGACTGCCTCCAGAGAAGGAAGTTGAAGTGGGAAGAATACTTACTTTCACTTTGTTCCTGTTAATTTGTGTATTACATACATGTTGTTGTAGTTAGGTACTGTCAAATACGGTCAGACTCATAGCAACCCTATGTACAACAGATTGAAACACTCCCTGACACTGTGCCATTCCTGGCATTATGTCAGTGCTTCTCTGCTAATCATAGGTTTTTCAATGGCTGATTGTTTCAGGAGTGGGCTGCTAGGTCCTTCTTCCATTTTTGCAGTGCTGGAGATCGAACTCAGGGCCTCAGAGTGTGAAGAGCAAATGCTCTACCAACTGAGCTAAACTTCAGAAAGAAAATCATAAAACAGATCCAGAACAAATTCAAAAAACCTCATATCCCCTAAGAAATGTCCATATGCTTTAATCACAGAATGTCCCCTGTGTCCTATGCTCTTACTTGTTTATGAAGCTTTTCCTTGACAACTCTAACTCATAACCTCTCTGACCACTTGCTGTGGGATCCAGAGGGAAGAAAGAAATGAAGCTAGCAAGTGTAGACTACCCTTGTAAAAGATTAGCAGAGAAAGGAAGGCTATTACATAAAGTGGGACTTTGGTGTTGAGAGGGTTTCAAACTCTCAAACTCCAAAACTGTCATGAGTAATGATCTTGGGTTGACAAATCAATTTCAGCAAGTAGGCAAATTTGCAAATATGGAATCCATATGAGGATGGACTGTATTTATCTTATTGCATGTTTCAAGTCTATCATTTGTATTTTAATTTTGTTCATGCTTTTATGTTTACAGAGATTTTTAAATTTTTACTTATTTGAGGTATTCTACCTAAAAATATTCCTTTAGATCATAACTAGAAGAGACTTTCGTACTTGTTTGTAGGTGGAGGAGAAGAAACCTGGAAAGACAGGAGAGAAGGCGAAGAGAAAGGAAAAGGAGAGGTCATGAACAGGCTTAGTAAAACTCAATTACATTGTGATAGAGTTGCAAATGAATGTACTTCTATAGAACTGTTCAGAAATAGTTCTGAAAGCCTAAAAAGCCCTCTGTGAGTTACCAGATCCAAGAATAGACTCCTCTGTGGCCGTCTGTAATGGCAACTCTTCACAGTCCTTTTGAGTCTGATGACAGTTATTAGGCACATTTAACAACTTTTGAATGACTACTATGAGTAAGGCACAACAGAGGGCAGGGATTGTGGACTTAAATGTACTAATTTGACATTTATAGAAGGGAGAAAGTTTTTGGGAGAATAAAGGTGTTTAAATATATGTTTTGTGATGGGTTAGGGTCCAAGTGTTGTGGATTCTAACAGAGCCGATATAGTGCTTGGTTCCTAGTAGGTGTTCAGTAAGTGTTTGTGACATAATTCGTTTATTGAGCACCTCCTATCAATCAAGCACTGTGCTAGGCTCTGGGACCACATAGATAAGTTAGACAAGGTCCTCCTTTTTGAGGTGCTTAGGTCTAGTCATGGTTATGGTTGGGTGATAAGCTCTGTGACAGAGATACTGACAAGAGCAGGAGAAGAATGGCCCAGGAAACAGAACCAGGTTGCAGTATGTTGAGGGGTGAGTATGAGAAGAGGAAGTTAAGTCAGTACATGTAGACTATTCATTGAAAAAGTTTAGTTAGGAAGAAATGGAGAGAGAAGGCAGCAGAGAGGCAAGGCTGAGGGACTTTTTCTTGAATGATGAGAAGTCTGAGCATATTGTTTTGCCAAGAAGAAAGAATTAGTAGAGAAGGAAGAGGGGAAGATTCAGCAGTTTCGACAGTGATTGATGGAAAGAGATCTTTAAGGAAATAGGAGGGGATGAGAATGGAAACTGGCCAGGAACTCCAAGAAAAATTGTTGCATAGCACTGAGAACTCTCATGAATTTTTAGGTGGCAGCAGGTCAAACTGTAGTAAGTTAAGAGTGTGGAAAGGATAGTTGTTGAAATAACAAATTGTAGGATCTAGGTTAGTCACAGAAGATAATTATGCTGGAGAAGACTAGTAAATTGGGAGAAATCAAGAGATCAAAGAATAGGAGTAGTGAGGGCATGAGAGTAAATTCCTTAGCGGAAAAAAAATAGCCAGAAAGTGTGATATACAAATTAAGATTTCAGAGGCAGAGCAGTTCCAGGTTTTGAAGTGACTGTGGATGTGGTCATGGACGTGGATAACTGAAGTGTAGGCAAAAGTCACTGGAACTGAGTCAAGGAAGTGGGGCTTTACAGTTAATACCTATGGTATTGAAGTCCCTCTATGATCATATGCAGACTCCCACCAAAAGCCAAAAGTTCAATTTATGTTTGGGAGAAAACGGGGAATAGGCATATGTCAGCCACCTACCCTCCTAGATTAAAAACATTGGTGCTATGTGTCTGTGAATGTGACTTCCCCTCCTCAAAGGACTTCTAAGTAAATGAAGTGGCAGACTCAGGCTATATAAGGTATTTGACTTGTGACTATAGAGTCCAGCCTGTCCCAGCACTACCAACTACCTAAGGTCTAGCTAGTAGGATAAGACAGTGCACTATCTGTGGCTAGCCAATAACATGTGATTCCTCAGAAGCAGTGAGAAGTGTAGGATAAGGAGGAACTGAATCACACAAAGGAGATGGAAGCATCATGTGATAGACTGAGTAATGCCCCAGAAAGTGTGGTGAACTACTGGTCTGTCCATGTATTTCCATGGTGTTTACAAGAACAGTTGTGAGTAATAACATGTGAAATGGTTTATCTCAATGATGCTGTGAGAGAAATGTCAGGCAGGGAGGCCAAATTTTCCACGTGTCTGGGAGAGCTTTTGAGGTACTATTTGGGTTAACCATTGGCTCTCAAGTTTAGATCTTCTCTGGGAAGCTATCATGGGGGAAGAGTAGTGACAAGTAGCCTCCTCTTTGGAGGTACCTTTCAGGAAAATCCAAAGGAAATAGGAAATAGTTTTAAGAAGCTTCAAGCTGTCCTCTTTCATAGTAACAAAAATAACAACAATTACAGGAGGAAACTTAATAGGAGAGGCTCTTGCTACTGCAATTTTTTCCAGGGTGTCTGAGAGGTCTTATTGTGTGTTATAACATTCCAAATAGGTCCATAACACACATCAAAAGTGTACATTCTGTATTTTAGTTTCCACACAGAGAAAAATATACACATTTGCCATTGTTCCTATAATAGGTTTGAACAAAAAATATGGTGTTACACATTGCTTCTGGTATGGCAATTTCTGTCAAATAAAAACATTGTGGTGTGTCCTCATTCACTTTATTCACTAGACCTGGCACTGTGCAAAGTCTAGCTCTTCCCTAAAGTCAAAATGACCATGAGAGGTGTATGTTTTGAATCAATTAGGACATTGAAGCACAAAGGTGCAACTAAAGGCACTCATGAAAGAGGACATCCAGAACTGCTTCAGAAAGTGGCAAGAATGATAAATGTGTTTGAAGCTTGAGGGATTACTTTGAGGGGGATTAAAGACAATGTGTTTTTTACTGTGATAATTGTTTAATTTAAACATTCACCATATTTTTTGATCATAAGGTGTATACCTTTGTTTAAATGAATTGTAACTAGATTTGAGTACTAGTGGGTGTTTGCTTTAACAAAAATATTCTATTGAAATTAGCCTGAGAAACAAAGAACAATATGTAGTTGTGTGGACATACAAAAGACCTTTCTGCATCCTTAGAATTGATTGCAAACTATGTAGACCTCAACAAAATCTTGCTGCATGTGTTGTAGCTTTCCTTGTACCCCACCATTTTTCCTTTTGCCATCTTGCCTCTGCCCTTCAAGGTTATATACCAACCACCCTTTAAAAATGAAAATCTTTTCCTGGTTCAACCTTCCTACAGAGCCTACAGCTTCTTTCTGTTCTTAGCTGAAGCTCTCTCCCTTATTTCTAATTGTTAGTCTTTGAAAACTGTTAAGTTTCAAGATGAATTAAAAGATCCCTAAGGTCACTTTCTGCTCTATGAGACTTTGGTTCATTTGAAGCAAGTATTTTACATTCCAAAGGGCAAATTTCCCTCTATTGGCCCTCCTTATCTACTTTAGAATTTATAGAATCAGGCATTGAATATACTTCTTTTTCCAGGGGCAGCCAGGAAATTCACAGTGCTTAAACTAACACTAACAGTGAAATGGCTAGTCTCGAAGAGCCTGATGTTTGAGTGGAGGCCTTCCTAGTGTCCCTCACATTTACCTGCCTGTCAGGTGTGGTTTTCTCTGTACCTGGGCCTGCTGGAGGCAAAGGGCAATGGGCATCCTGACAGTTATGCCCAGTGGTGAAGCAGAGACCAGAGAACAGCATGGCATACAGCAGGCTAAAAGCAGAACACAGATTTATTTACAGGGAAAAAGGGAAAGGAGGGATTTAGGGAGAAGGATAGGGGATCAAAGTAAGGGGATAGGGATATGCCTCCAGTGCTGGGACTGGAGACAGGGGCTTGTCCTCAGCTTCTGCCTCTGTTACTGGGTGCAGAGGCTCCTGGTTGCTGTTGTGCTCTGACTCTATGTGTTTGCCACTTTGGAGGCCCTGAGCTTGACTCTTGGAGTCTTGCCTCTCGTAGATGTTGGCAAGCTGTTCATCTCTGCAGGCTGTGCTGTCTCTCTCCACGGAATGGATCAGGAATGGGAAGGATGCAGTGGGCAGGTCTGGGTCCAGTTGCAATAGTTTAATGGTACTGGCTACAACAGGCAATCAGATGATCCAAAGGAATGAATGCTGATACTTGGGGCTCCCCTTTTATCTTGTCAGGAGCAACGGTCAGCAGCTTAACTGCTCTAACTGGCCCTGTTACTGGTCAACCGATCCACAGCTCTGACCAACTGCAAGGTGGCCCGCGCTTTGGCGTTGGTTGTGGGGGGCGCCATCTTTTCTTACTCAATGGGAATGGCGGGAGTGGGATGTAGGCCAAGGGTCACCAGGCCGCATAGAGTTGAATGGGGACAAAGTGCCAGGGTGTAGGGCAAGGGTCAATGCCTTGGAGGGTAGATATTATTCCTCCAGGTGGACGACATGGGCCTCTGTGCCCCCACAATGTTTGGGGTACACTCTATCTCTCTCCCAGAGGATCCCAACACCTGCCCTTGTAAATAGCTATTCTCCCACTGCTGTGGGCAAGGAATGGACTGATATAAAAGAAACCCATTCTTGTGAAACCATCTTTTATGTCTTCTCCACCCCAATATTGTCTTTGCCTTTTTTAGGTTCTTTCCCAGAGTAAGCTTGCTCAATCGTGTTACTTTGCATCACAACTACGTTGTTGAAAAGTCCTCCAACATGCAGCCTTTTAAAAGCCATGTCCTGTTGAACTAGTACGTTCTTCTGGCTCCAGTTCCTGGGTTGAGGACATCACCTCATGTGTTTGCACTGCTCCCATACTAGTTGTTGCTGACCTCGGAATCAGGTTGAGAATTCTAGGAAAATCAATTCCTTATGTTTTTCCCTAAGGCAAAACTCTGTCTCTCTTATTACCTTAAGTGCCTGATTTCCATTAACCACTTTCTTTTTTCTGGTGAAAATTAATACCATATTGAAGGAAGATAAAGTCAAATGGTCTGTAGTCCCAATGCCAGCATAAGACCATGGCTAATATACAGTGGAAAGAAAAAGGCAGGAATAACAGCTCTCTGACACAGTGGAGTGGATCTCTACCAGCTAGCCAACCATGCTCTAGGACAGGGTTTTAAACCTAGAACACCATTCCAACTCAGGCTGTGTTGGAAGGGATCCCTTTCTTGGAAGGATGGGACTTTTTTTTTAAATAGAGTTGTGTCTGGCTTCTTTTCTAAACAGATGGCATAACAATGAAAAGGAGCAGCAGAAGGCTCTGGTAGGATCTAGCATGACATTTTCTCTTCCAAGCTCTAAAAGTAATCTAGTTGTGACCTAGCTCACAGATCTATTTGGCTCCTGGTGTCAACCTTAATTGGCAGCAACAGCAAAACCCCTTAGATGATTCAGTTACACCATCAGAAAGAGACTCCAGAGGTCATCTAATTCACTTGATCTTTCTTTCCTCCATCCCCAGCTCCTGTGCAGGATTATACCTGAAACAAGCTCTTAATTGCTGGATTTGTCAGGACTTGTCCAAAAAGGCTGTAGGATTATTATTCCCACTTCCACTAATGTCAATACTGTTGTTGCTAGGTGCTGTCGAGTTGTGTCTGACTCATAGTGACCCTTATAGGGTTGTCAATGGCTGATTGTTTCAGGATTGCCTTGGGAGTGGATTGCCAAATCCTCCCATTTCTGCAGTGCTGGGAATTGAACATGGGACCTCAGATACTGCAGAGCCATGCTCTACCAACTGAGCTAAATCCCAGCCATACCAATGTCAATGGAGTATAAAAAAGCAAAGTAATTAGGGACTCAGCTTTACTTGCCAACTTGACTGCATATGGGGTTAGGCTAGGAATGTCAACTTCCCAGAAAACATACCTGGACATAGAAAAAATGGCTGAGATGTGATGACAGAATAGGTCCTACAAGTAGGCCACCTGAGTTCTGGAGCTTCTGGTACCTTGCTGGTGTCTCCTATCTGTATGAATATTTCACTTCTGACAAGGTCTTCCTCCTAAGAGCCTTAGGCTTCCACTCACTTTTTATTCCTGGTTCCCAATAGCCCCCTGAGCTTGATGATACATGTGTGTGTGCATGCATGGACACATCCACACCCACATACACAGAGGTACAACTGTCCAGGTACCAGGAGCTTAAAAGTCTGAGGAAAAGGCTTTGTAGGATAAATTTCCTTAGTCATAGCCAGCCAACATGACTTTGATGTGGACACTCTATGTAAAAAAGGCACTAAATATCTGACTATTGCTTTGGCATTCTAGCCAAATTTCAATTTAATGACTATGACAGTTGGTGGATCAGTGTTGAGGAAGGCAGAAGACTTTCAGGAGTTATCACCCAAGGTCTTTTTGGTTATTCCTGGGAGGAAACACAGAGCTTTAGAGTAGTGGTATAAAATCCAGTAGATGACCAACAATGTTGGCAGTGAGGCTGACATAGTGGGAATGAGGTGTATTATTCTTTTTGCATCTTTATGTTGTTTTGCTAGTTATGTAGTATATACTTAAATTTTTTAATCAAGAAAGTGGTATATAAAGAAGAAGAGATTGAAAAAGGAGGCAATTATTTTAAAAACAGATGGAAATATAAAAGGAAAAAGAGAGGAAAGGAGTTAATATTAAAAGCTAATGGGAGAAATGTGGAAGAAGAGGGAAAATAGGAGAAGGCAAATTGAAATAAAAAAGGAAACAAATGTAAAAGAAAAATAGTGCCAGGTATGGTGTTATGTGCTTGTAATGCCAGCACTTGGAAGGTTGAGACAGGAGAATCACAGGTTCTAGGACAGTCTGGGCTTTGTAGTGAGACTCCATCTCAAAAAAAAAAAAAAAAAGGAGGAGGGAGGAAATAATTTTTGAAAGTTAAATGAGTGAAAAAAATATAAGGAAGAATATATGTCAAAGAAGCACAACAGCCAATCTAAAGGAGCTCCCAATGTCCAAAGTTGGAACAATTGGAGCAACAAAAGCATGGACCCGATTCCAAAGGGATTTAGTACAGAAAGGGAACAAAAACAAATTCATAGTGGAGAAACTTGGCAAACAAATCTTGACCAGGTGATCAAGGTTAACATCAATAGTGATAAATCATACTGATAGTAAATGGACCCTTGTTTTGATGTGATGAGAAAAACACGTCACTTCTGGGATCTTTTTCTCCAAAATATATTACCTCAGTCTAATCATGAGAAAAAAACAGTGGAAAAGTCCCAGTTGAGGGCTATTCTACAAAATACCTGATCAGCATGCCTCAATACCATCAAGGTAATCAAACACAAGGAAAGTCTGAGAAACAATTCAAGACAAGTAGAACCTAAAGAGACATTACAACTAAATATGATGTCCTGATTGGAATCCTGGAACAGAAAAAGGACATTAGGTAAAAGCTTAGGAAATCTGAATAACATATTGACTTTAGTTAAAAATTATAAATAGTGAGAAGTATGAAAACTATGTATTAAAATTGGTTCATTAATTATAACAAGAGTACACCACTAATGAAATATATTGATAATACAGAAATATATTGAATGTTGAATATATTGTATCCTCTGTACTATCTTTGAAGCTTGTTTTTATAAATCTAAAACTATGCTAAAACAACAATATTACTTAAAAAGTTAAAAGACAAAAGGCAAAAAGTGAAACATGGTACACTTAAGAAACAGGAGAAAAAAAGATCTTCTTTTCAGACAGGATCTCACTATGTAGCCTGACTACCCTTGAACTCATGATCCTCCTGCCTCTACCTCCCAAGTACTGAGATTATAGGTGGGTGCCATCATGCTTAGCTAAGAGAGGAAAAGATTTTTTTTAATTGCATAAAACAATATGCAAAAAGGAGGATTTTAAAAGAAAAAAAGTACTAAATTTTAGAAAATTTTTAAAAACCTCTCTAACCCCCAA
>VMDO01016427.1:0-15353 GCA_007922755.1 Pedetes capensis | reverse complement strand
AAACTTGTGTGCATATTCATATGTGCATTTTTCTGGAATCCTTGGTTTTATTAGATTTTTTAACGATCTGAAACCTTCCAAAAGTTAAGAACTACTGCTACACATATTCATATTTGCAGGCTTTGCCTCTGGCTAGGTTTTCCTGGTATTTATGTATTGAGTATCAGGGCAATGGGTGGAATCATATATTTGTCACATAGACCTACTAGCTAGATATGCTATCATTCAGGATAGTTGAGTGTGGAGATCATTTAGCATGTTGTTATTTTGGTAAAATGAAAGCATAAATATTAATCTTTATTTTTCTTATATGCCATAGTACATAATGTAGAGTAAGGTTTAGAGAAATATAGACACATATGTTGTTGTTGTTGTTGTTGTTAGGTGCCGTCAAGTCGGTATTCGACTCATAGCGACCCTCTGTACAACAGGGGAAACACTATTGTCAGTGCTTCTCTGCTGTTCATAGGGTTTGCAATGGCAGATTGATTTTTGGGAGGGGGTTTCCAGGTCCTTCTCCCAAGCCTACAGCACCTGGTGTTCCCAGGCGGTCTCCCATCCAGGTACTAACCAGGCCCAACCCTGCTTAGTTTCCGAGATCTGACGGGATCAGATCCCACAGGGCTATGGCTGCAGCCATAGACACATATATACAAGTTTAAAACTTTCTTATCTATTTTTATGTCTCTGATTCTACCTTCATTACTTTATTTGTTATTTCCGTGGGGTATTGAAATGCTTTTTCCTGCTTCTCCATTTTAAAAAGTCTCTGTGCATCTCTATGTAGCTGTTGGCATTAGTGGTGTCTTAATGATGACATAGTTTTCCTTACTTTGCTAATGTTCTTAGTTATCACTCACTTATCAATCTTATTCCTATCCCTTATCTTTCCCAGTTCAGTCACCATTTCCTATTATCAAAGATTTAAAGTATTTGGGTCTGGAGATGTGGCTCAGAGATCCATCATTAGCACTGAAAAAATACTAAAGCAGCACATTTTGATCTTGTTATTTTGAAGAAACCAATAAGGCAGAGTTATTATTGTTTTAAACCTATTGCTGTGTGTAGTAATATCTCTACCTAACTCTAATAATAGTTAGTAGAGTTCTTTACTTTTTCCTGTATTAATTTCTTTATTAAAATTTTTGAGGCATATGTTACCTTTATAGTTAGAAAAAAGAAAATTTAAAAATATATATCTGTTGAGCCAGCTAAGTTTACTTTATCCTCCTGCTCTTGTGCTGGGGATTGAACCCAGGGCATTGCACATGGTAGGCAAGCACTCTGCCACTGAGCTATAGCCTCAGCTCAGGGATTCATTTCTAGGTTGTATCAATTATGGGTTTTTAAATCCCCCAGTTAAAGGAGTGTTATGTTAGTAAGTATATGTATATCACTGAGATGCCTAAAATTACTGTTAGAAATTCAACTGAAGATTTCCCGCACAGTCTGAATCTAAGAATAAGAGACCATAATGTGAGTCAAATATCTTCTCTCCCCAGCATCATTGAATTTTAGGGGGAAAATCAGGGTTTTTGAAGTATATATCAAGATACAAGTAAATTCTCAGAGAATGAAAATATAATTTGCTGAGTATGGCTGTTGGCCCTTTGAGATGACCAAGGGTAGTCATCACATCATTCTTGTTAAACAGGAAGTATAAATATGCCATCTCCCCACTCCATCTCTGAACCTCTCTTCTGGTAAAGGCTGTCATGAGGGTAAGTCTCAGGGAAGTGCTAAGGTCATCTGTTTTACACATTACTTGATAATTTATAAAACCACCAAAAGGGTAATGGTTTGGTTTTTATTTAAGCCACATCAAAATGGTTAGGTTAAAGTAGCCAGGTCAGAAAGTGCCCAGCATCAAAATGGGTATAAAAATTGGAATTGACGTTTAGCTCAAATGCTGCCTTTTTCAGGGGATTTCCCAAGATAATCCTAGTCAAAATTATCTGCTATCCTTCTACTCTCATGGTCTTTATTTTGTACATCATTATATAAATTATTTTATATTTCAGTCAACTATGTGTGCAACTGATTCTTCTTATACTATGAGAAGCTGATCCATGTATTACTTATCCTTGTTGATAAAAAAGTACCTTTCATTAATTAATCCATTCAATTATCAAATACATATTAAATGAGTGTTGTGTGCCAGACATTCTGGGGTTGGGGACCTCATGATGAAAATACGTAGTTCCTGCTCTCAGTAACTTATAGTTTTGCATAGCAGGAGCTTAATAAATATTGGATTACTGTGTGTTCCTGCTTTCTTCTATTATTTTGGTTTAGAATAGGAAAAGAAAATTAACTATGCAAGGAAGTCTCCATATTCCTAATTTCTTTGTCTTTCTGAAGAATGTCATTTTTCTCTTTGAATCATTTCAAAAGAACTTAAAAATACAGAAGTTTACCCACAGCTAGTAAAGAACATTCTGGTGGCGACATATGCCCTGAAATAAAGGCTTTTTACTAGACCAGGGGTGAGGTTAGAGGCAGCAAAGAGTGATTCTAGAGAATTTAAAAATGTTCCAGTAACTGTAGCACATGGTCATGTGGTGCGTACATGGTGGGAGCAAGGGAAAGTGAGTGTGTAAGTGGATCTGATTTAGTCAAGATGGGTTTCCAACTTTACAGTGCCTTCTATAATCAATGAAAGCAGAGGTGAAAACCCTTTGGTATGACATTTGAACAGAAACATTTTCCGACTGATCCTATCTCACTCCTAGGGTATATTTTCCATTGACCTAGATGTGTATAGCTTAATGCTTGTTCACATCTTGGGTTTAATGTTTTAATCTAGTTGCTGTATATTTCCTATAAATATCTATTTGGCTCATTTTGGAATATAAGTCACCAGTGGGCAGGCCCACACCTGTGTAAATTTTGGTCAAGTATCCCTGTGTGATAAGTTTCTTACTAAATGCTTTTTGCTGCTACTGATTATGCTGATAGTCATTTATGGAATGACATGTTAAGGATGAAAATTGATTTAAAAATCTCTCTCCTAGGGGAACTAAAAAGTACAAATCAGTATTTCATGGTGTGAAAGACACATCTAAAATTGTTCTCCCACAGACTATTTTAAGTAAATCATGTTAACAATAGGTTATTATTTACAATTTTATTTCCTCATAAATCATCTCCTAATTCAGGGTTTCTGTGAGTTTCTTTGGCTTGGCACATTTAATATATACAAAAAAGAAATATGTCCATTAATTTAGGTGTTGGAATCTTTCAGGAACTCTGTGCCTCCCCACCCTCAGAATTTTTATCAACCCAGGGCCTCGAGCTTGCATGCTTTTCAAGTGCTGGACCACTGAGCTGCGCCTCCAGCCCATTTTTTTTTTACTTTTTTTTTGAGACAGTGTCTCACTAAGTTTCGCAGATTGCCTCTGGTCTCAAACTTGAGATCCTCTTGCCTCCACCTCCAGAGCCACTGGGATTACTGGCGTGGGCCACCGCAACCAGCTAGAATTTTTATCTATTTTAAGTCAGCTACACTGTGATGTTCTATCCCATCAGATCTTGGAAGCTAAGTGGGATTCGTCCTGGGTAGTACTTGGATGGGAGACCACCTGGGAACACCAGGTGCTCTAGGCTTGAGAGAAGGACCTGGCAACACACTCCCCCCCAAAAAAAATATCTGTCATCGAAAATCCTATGAACAGCAGAGAAGCACTAACAATAGTATTTCACCTGTTGTATGGAGGGTCGCTCTGAGTCAGACACCAACTGGACAGCACCTAACAGCAACAAGAATCTAATAGAATGAATTGTTGTTGTTGTTCTTGTTGTTGTTAGGTCCCATCAAGTCAGGTCTGACTGATTAGCAACCCTCATAGGGTTTTCAATGGCTGATTGTTTCAGGATTGCTTCAGGAGTGGATTGCCATGTCCTTCTCCCATTTTTCAGTGCTGCAGATCAAACCAGGGGCCTCAGAGAACATAGAGCAGCACTCTACCAACTGAGCTAAACCCCAACCCCAATGGAATGAATAGAATCTATTAAATTTGGTTGTTTGATAGACTGAAAAAATTAGCTGATTGATAGAACTAGTAAATAATTATACTGAATTAACTAAATGTGAGGTAGAATTGACCTGTTATTAGAGTGAATGTGTATTTGACTGAAATAATTGAATTCACTAGCAGAATTTTCTTATGCCAAAGTGATTGGAAATTGTTTTATTTTGACTTGAAAAAATGGATTTGTTTATTTCTGTGACTAAATCAACTCTTTCTTTGGTAGAGACAACTAATCTGTTAAGTCAGAATGGTTTATTGGATAGCCCCATGTTGACCATTAGCAAAGTTAGAAAAGAGCAGCAGAATTGGACATTTTAATCTCCTTGGAGTATAGGAGTTCAAAAGGAATGACACTGAACTGAAAGTCTAATTGAGAAGTTTGGGGGTTACATGATGCCCCAGGGCTCCTATTAGGCTTACTAACTCTACCTAGGGAGGCCCATTGGTCTAATGAATTGGAGGCCCATTCTACACTTCTTTCTGGGGAGAGTTAAATTTTACAAAAGCAACATCAGGTCTCTCTGTTTGGCACTGGCTCATTCCTGGAACCAGATGAGAAAGTTAAAATTAGTTATTAGAAATTGTATATGATCTGCAGAAGCAACTGAAATAGCTCATTTCAAAAGTAACATCAGAAATAAGTGTGTTGGAAGAGGTAGAGAAAAACACGCATGCTAAATATATATTTAGAATTCACTGAAAGCATCGTAAATTCAACTTTAACAGGATGCTGGAAACCAAAACAATGCTACCCTATCTGCTGGCAGGTGAATGGCTCTAATAAGGATGAAGCAATCACAGTTACGCTGATGAAATGGCCATTCATCTTCAAATCGATTTTTCTAAAGGTAGCTAGCTATTTGATGTAATCCCCTTCTTTCCCTTTCAAGGTCCATTCTTCTAGCATTTATAATAGGATTCAGATTTCCTTCATCCTTTCAAAATTACCCCTAAATCCTATCCTACATTCAAATTCCCCTTTTCAGATTTTTTGTTTTGAGACATGACAAAAATCTCCATTCAGGGGATCTGTAGCTTTAAGGCTAATAATGACTGCTGGATCCTTGTACACTGCAAATTCAGATGCATAAAATCAAACACATTTACTTTCTGTATACACTTCCCCTTTCCCCCCTCTTAACTTCTCTTCCAAGTCAATTTTTCTATGATATCCTCTAAACAGGATTTGAGAAACTGTCCTAAGATGTAATCCTCACTGAACTAGGTCAAAGGAGCTGAGTTACTCTATTTACAAGTCTAAGAGGTGATAAGCATAAAAAAGTACTGGAAAGTTCTCTTAGTCTTTCATTCTCCAGAGCTCTTGATGACTCAAAGAGGCTCTGACAATTGGTTTTCTCATCAGGCTGGAGAGGGTGGGACCAGAGAAGCTCAGTAGGGATTTATTGGGAAACAAGGTTTGGGGAACCCCTTATATCACACCTTCTTGGGGGGAATTGGCTCTTACATTGGAAATATATACACTTGGAACTGTCCGTGGTTACTGGGGCAAATTCACAAAGTTTCCAAATAAATGAAAATGTACTCAGTCTTGAAGACCAGATGGCATACCTTAAGTGTTCGGAATGTTCTCAAAAGTTGGCCATATATATTACATTTTGGGTTTCAAATGGATTTAGAGGTAATTCTGTCTCTGAGCATGCTAAGGTTTAAGCTCACAGGGCTTGGGCAGCCATCAGCTATGTGCTGATGTCTTTACTTGATGAATGACTCAACAGTTACTGCCACAAGTCACAGATAACTGGAAAAAATAGCTGGCACTTGTTGCATATCTACGAGGTGCCAGGTAATGTTCTAAATATTTTGCATGACTTTACTCATTTATTCTTCAACAAAGCCTGAAGAAGTAGGTGCAATTATTACTTCTACTTTACAGATGAAAAAAAGTGCCTCTGATTACAGGTGCCTGAGCCAAGATTCAAATCCAGGCAATCTGGTTCCAGGCTCAGTCAGTTCATACAAATTATTATTATAAATACCACTTTACATTTATAAAATTACATTATTTTCTCATTATAATATTTGTGCATGTCAGCATTTATTTATACCCTGCCTTAGTCCAGGAAGTATATTGACTTATGACAGCATGTAAGGCATAAAATACAGGGGATATTATTTTTCCTTTATGAGTGAGGAAACACAAAGATAAATAGCAAGATAGCCAAGACTAGAAAATAAGTTTACTGAATCATAAAGAGGTATATGAAATTATTCTTTATTTGAAAATGTTATTATATTTTATAAGTACAATGAGGTACAAATGAAAGAGAATCTAAGGATAATGAAATATGGTATATAGTAGCATCCCAGTGCCAATATTTTGTAGGGTTTGAGATAAATTGTTTCAGGCACCAGTACCACACAAATAAATTGGGTGAGATCTTTACCCTCAAGGAAATTATGCTCTTATTGGAGAGTAAACCATGGTTATAACAGTATGACACAGGCTGTGGTGAGAGATGGAGGCATAGGGCACATCATGGATGGCCTTGTGTGCTATGCTTAAGGGATTCAGGTTTTTGTCGCCAAGGCAATGTAGACCTGTTCAACTGGGTAGTATTCTGATTAAATTTATGGGAAATTTTACTCTGATGGAAGCATAGAGAGTAGATTGGGAAAAACTGAGATTAGATACTGCTTTTTCTTTTTTGTGGTACTGGGGTTGAACCCAGAGTCTCAGGCTTGCATGCTTTGCAAGTGCTGTACCACTGAGCTGCACCCCCAAGCCCACTTTTTTACTTTTTGAGACAGGGTCTTGCTAAATTATGCAGAGTCTTTTTGGTCTCAAACTTTTGGTCCTCCTGCCTCCGGCTTCCAAGTCGCTGGGATTACAGGCGTGCTCCACTGCGCCCAGCTGAGATTAGATACTTCTAATCTTAGTCCATTCCTGATTTTGTTTTGTGTGATCCATATGTGTTTTATTTGTTAATGTCTTGATTCATTCAAACATATTTCAGTGTGTGTCTACCATCTTTGCTCTATGTAATGGATATATACATGAAATAAGCTACCCTCAAAGAGCTCACAACATAGCTGGGGGAACATTCATTACAAGCATATAGATAGCAATACCATTTCCTGTGTGTTTTAATTGTCCTAAAAGCACAGTGATAGAGAAGTGTAAAGTGCAATGTTTAGAAAGACTCTGTTGTATTGGAGTGTAACAGTTCTTGAGGACATGTGACTGTGTCTTTTGTTTTCCTGTACCATTGAAAATAGTGCAGCCACATAGAGCTCAAGCAAAAATGTTTTGTTATTGTTATTATTCAGCATCTAGTATTTCTACTGACAATGAGCCTCATAGTGGCAGATTAGGGCTTAGACCTACTTCTGCTTCCTTCTCATCTTAGTTAACCTCTTCACTTCTTCATAAAGTTAAATGTGTGAAATCATTGGTAAAATACTTTTATAGCTCATTCTCTTCCTAACATAATATACATAGTAGTTGGAAATATTAAATCACACATTGGATAAGACCCCATTTCACGTGACCAAATCTGTGACCTTATTCCTTCTGGTTTTGAAAGCCTTGCTAGATAGGTTTCATGCTACGCAAATTCAAAACCTTTAAGATTTTTTAAAGAAAGGCTGTAAGAATAAGGTTCATCTATTTTCAAATATCAAGGTGACATCCAATAGAGGAATGTCAGCTGGACACGGAGAGAACTGAATTCACTGTCTTAGATTTAGTAATGGCCCTTTGGGAAGTCTTTGGAGGACTCCTCAAAGAAATTTGCTCAAAATCTACTCTGGAACCTTTTCCATCAGGTTCAGTACTGGAAAAAGACTGTTGGTTATGGATAACTACTTTCATTTTGCCCTGGTTCAAAGGCGTTCACCACAGGCCTACAACTTTTGACTCCAGCTTGCCTTTAATTTATGGCCAAATGTTTTTTGTTGACCCCAAGTATGTTTTCAAACCTTTAGATATAAAAGTTGTGTCATATCCTGACTTTCTTTGTAAGAGGATGGAGTTGGTAAAAATACAGTGGAGGTGAACATCCACAGCACAAGTCAAGTTTGCTATTTTTTTAAAATTTTTATTATTTTAAGACCCTTTGTTAGCTGAGGAGCCACAAGTTGTCAAATTGTAGTTTGATCTTTTCTGAATTAACTTATGTTCTGATAGGAAATTATCAGTTCCCATCTCTCATGCATAATTATAAAAGGAAGCTTAATTGGCTGTATATTACTCCTAATTTAGGGGGATGAGTCAGGGGGAGGGAGGGAGAGAGAGAGAGGGAGGGAGGGAGAGATAGAGATAGACTGTTTCTACAACACAGTAGAAAGCAAGAGAAGTGAAAACAAAAAGAAATTTTGAAGAAATGAAAGGACTAATAAAAGTAGGTTATGCTAAGAAAATAACAAAATCCTGTTGTCATTTTAAAAACCATTCCAAATTCCCATCTTTCTGTCTGAGCTAAAATTTGCTCCTGATAGTCATCCCAGTTCCAGGTGACTGACCCTAAACCCAGAGGGTGGGAGGGAAGAGAGATGAAGCAAGATGTTTTTCTTGACAGCAATTCAGGCCTGATCCAAGCTGTCTCCATCTCTGTCTAGTTGTCTGAAGCAGATCTGTTTTATTAGAATTTATTTGATTGTAGCTATGAAATGGCAGTATGTCTGATAACTAGGATGAGGACTTGGAAGAACTCGGAGGTTCTATCATCAAAGATATTTCCCACAGATGCTTTCATAACCAGAGCAACAATATTTAGCATGTGTGTAAATGTTTGCTTTTTCTTAAAGTACAAAATGGAAAACACTGATAATATTGGTATTAAGCAAAGGCAGCAACACTGTAAGATGTTAATAATTTACCAACTTGTGCAGTGAAATCCTTGATAGCTATGATTTGATTTGAAGCAACAGAGGTTGGCTTTCTTTATGGTGTTTTCAAATTACTGCAGTGTTATGGGATAGCCATTTTGTGCAATTCCAGTGTACTGAACAGACAGCCATTTTACTTTGGAGTAACTATGACAACCTGAGTTTTGTCTGGAGGACTCTGCTGGATCAACATGCCTGAGTGCAGGGCCATGTAATTTATTTCAGAATAAAAGAATCTTTGTAAAAGTTGACATTTGCTGTTCAGAAAACTTTAGAGGTGATAATGATTTAGAACATAGAGAAACTGAAATATAAGTTCCAAGGAAGGATATGTGAAGAGAATTTTATTGGGAAAAAATCTTTTATTGTTTACTATATACATATGTGTGTGTGTGTGTGTTTGTGCATCTAATTTAAAAACATAACAGTAAAATTATCTTTAAGACATTTAGATTGGATCAAAGATTCCCAGAGTTGAAAGGGATCTTTACTAGTTAAGTAATGACCTTAAGCTCCTGTTTGAGTTGTGACTATAAAATCCTTTCCTGATAGTCATCCACGTCTGGCTGCGCCCTTGGATTTGAAGGTCATCAGTCCTTTATGAGGTGACCCATTCCTATTTTGAACTTCTGTTTTTTAGAGAAAACACAGTGTTGTTTAAATAACATGGTCTTTTAAAAGGTCTTTTAAGACCTTATCATAAGCGATCTTTTTACTCAAAGAAGCAATGCTTAACCATTAAGTACTCCATAATAAGACTTTGGTCATTGCTTGTTATTGACTTAGTCAACATCTTCCAAGCTGTCTTTACTCCCTCCATATAGCCAATTTATCAATTGTGGAGTATCCTAAAATTTCCAAAGCTTTCAAGTCACAAATCTGTCCCAATAATAGTACTTCTTAACAGTACAGAGAATATATCCATTAGAAACAGAAGTTTTTTTCTTATTCTGTTTCTGTACTTTTGCTCATGCTGTGCCCCAAATTTGGAATGTGATTTCAATCTCCTGAATCAATATAAATCCTACCCATTCTTCGGGGTGATATTCAATTTCAGCTTCCATCATGAAGCCGTGCTTGGTCATTCCAAAACATAATGCTCTCTCCAAACACATGGAATTGATCACACACATAGCAGCATTTATCCTATTCATTAGAAAAAAACCTTTTAAAGAAATTCACCACTCATGCCATACCCACTATGTGCTAAAGTCTACAGAGAACACAAAAATGTGAACAGGGTGTTAGAATATATACATTGTTGTTGTTAGGTGCCATCAACTAGAGTTTGACTCATAATGACCCTCATAGGGTTCTCAATGGCTAATTGTTTCAGGATTGCTTTGGGAGTGAATTGCCATGTTCTTCTCCCATTTTTGCAGTACTTTGGATTGAACCCAGGGCCTTGAGAGCACAGAGAAGTACTCTACCAACCGAGCTAAATCCCAGCCCCTATATTCACAGAGATAGCTAATTGGGCTTGAAAAAAAGACATAGTAATAGAACAACATGAATGTTTTAACTGCGGCCTCCATCAATAGGTAGATGTTGATGGTGAAGCATGGGCAGTCTTGATCTGACACTAAGTGAGGTGTGAAAAGAAGGGGATTTGAAATCACGATGGGCAGGCTTGAAGATTTCCTAAGACTAGAGATTCCAAGAATAAGCAAAAGAGCCTGGGAGTGAAAGTGGCTGTAACTTGGAAAGAGCAAGATCTTATTATGTTAAGTCAGTAGAGACTTCTGGTGTCTGTTTCAGCATGTAGTGAACTTGAAAATTACCACTGCCATCCTTATAACAGGAACAAAGAGGAATAAATGGAAAATCAACTCTTCTTACATGTACCAGAGAATTGAAGTCACAGGGAGAACCACACCTTTTCAGTTGGATAGATAGGCATGTACAGAAGATCTCAGCTTACAGAAGCAGAAGTCCCACAGCAAAAGCCACCACTGGAAGCAATAGTGGGGTAGGAAGACTTAAGCTATAATTGATAAATTGCTGGATGCTCAGAGCAGAGAAGCTTGAGAATTAAAAACTCTAGGGGGCCAGTTTTAGGGGATCTTCCACATTTCAGGAGTTTTATATTCAAGAGCCCTTCCAGGTTGTACAGTGAAGATATTAGAAAAATTTCCTTGTGCTTTCAGCAAGGGGAGGGCAAAATAAGCCATTTTGAAATAGATCTAAAGAATTCTGCATTCTGCTCTTTTTAAGACCTATATTCCAGGGAAGGTGTTCTATCAGAGGTTAATTGACTGAGAGTTTTTTTTCCCCAGCACTGGGGGGTTTGAACCCAGGGCCTCACACATGTTAGGTAAATGCTCTGTCACTGAGTTGCATACCCAGACCCTTTAAAATTTTATTTTTATTCTGAGATAGGGTCTTGCTGAATTGTGCAGGCTACCTCTGGCCTCAAACTTGAAATCCTCCTGCCTCATTCTTTGAAGTTTCTGGGATTACAGATGTGTGTCCCAATGCTTGTCTCTGAATGAGGTTTTATGAGTGCCTAGCTGACCTTGAAGAAGGGAAGTAGCCAACTCCAATCCCATTTATCCTTTCTGTCTCATTTAAGGGGGAAAAACTGAGATGCACTTGTCAACGTCACAGCCCAGATGCATGACTTATTAAAAGATTGAGGCCTTATAAGATTGTAGAATTCTTCCCACCACATCAGTAAGACTTCTGTATAATAACATGGAAATGCAACAAAAAAAACTGTATGTCTCAGATCATATTTGAGACATGTCTGGAGAAAACTAAAGACCACAAGGAAGATAAAAACAAGGACACCAGAAGAAAATTTATCTTCTGACACCCATAACTAATGCAAACAGAAAGCATAACCTAATTCCTGGCCACATAAACATGAAATCTCACACTAAAGGCCTTCTTCAGTTTCTTTTACCCAGTACATCATATCTGGCTATAAACAAAAATTACAAGGCATAGTAAAAGTCAAAAGTTGCTGTTTGAAAAGCAGAGCAAACATCAGAACTAGACTTGGAGATAGCAGAGATGTTGGAATTGTCAAACCAGGAATTTAAAACAACTATAATTAATTTTCTAAGAGATCTTGTGTAAGATGTGGACAATATACAAGAACCGATTGGGTAATATAGGCAGAGAGATGAAAACTCTAGGAAAGAATCAAACATAGATGCTAGAAATCAAAACCACTGTTAGAGAAATTAAGAATAACTTTTGATGAATTGATCAATAGACAGGATATAGCCATAGATAAAAATCAGTGATCCTGAAGAAACTTCCAAAACTGAAATGAAAAGAAAAATAAAAATGAAAAGACAAAACTGAATATCTAAGAACTATGGGAAAATTACAAAATATGTAATGCATGCATAATATGAATACTAGAAGAAGAGAGAAAGGAATGGAAGAAATATTCAAAGTATTAATGACTGGGAGTTTTCTAAAAGTAATGAAAGACACCAAACCACAGATCCAGGAATCTCAGAAAACATTAAACAGAATAACGCTAAAAAAATCTATTACTAAGCATATCAGAATCAAACTGCAGAAGATCAAAGACAAAGGAAACATCTTGAAGGAAGACAAAGGAACAAAACTCATTATCTATAGAGAAATAAGGATGAGAATTGTGTTGGTCTTCTTCTCTTTGGTTACTATGTAAACAAGAAGAAAATGGAATGAAATATTTAAAATGTTGAAATAAAATTCTCTTGAACCTAGAATCCTGTATCTGATGAAATTATAATTTCAAACAGAAGGAGAAATAAAGACTATCTCAGACAAACAAAACTGGAGTTAATTTGTGTTAGGCTTCATGGGCTGTGAACTAAGAGAAACCCACAAGGCTTAGGTGTGTAACCAAATAGCTTTTATTTCATTCTCCTTGGGTGCAAGGAGAACTGAGGCAATTAATGGGTGTCAACATCCTATGGCCTATGAGAGTGGGTTTTTATAGGTAGTCAGGGGATGAAGGACGGGTTGGGCAAGCCATTGTCAACCAAAGTAGCTGTACTGGTGTTTTCTATCATCTCTGCAGGAGAGGTCTCTGGTGCTTTGTAGTCTCGAGCTTGCTCAGTGAACTTTTTTGACCTCACATTGCCATTAGTGGGGGCTGCATCACCAAAAACAGTCATCTATTGGGCACAAGCTATGCCTAACTGCAGAAAGAAGAACTAAACAGCAAATGTGTTAACCCCTGACAAAATATGTTAGTCCTGGACTTACTTACGTAGGAACTCTTGTTGTCCCAAAACCTAAAATTTGCCATCAATAGACCTCCCTTATAAGAAATGTTAAGAAAAACATTCTTTAGAAATAAGCAAAAAAATATAGATCAGAAACTTGCATCTATATAAAGAAAGGAAGAACATCAGAGGAGGCATAAAGGTAGAATTAAATCTTTTATTATTTTTATTCTTAATTTATCTAATAGGTAAATAACATTGTATTTGGTGACTATCTTACAGGTAAGTGAAATGAATGACAGCAATGTTATAAAGACTGGGCAAAATCAAGTAGGAATATTTTGTTACAAGGTATTTGAAGTACTTGCAAAGTGGTATAATATTATTTGAAAAAGAACTTGGATTAGTTGTAAATATATGTTACCAACTCTGGAACAATCACTAAGAAAAGTAAAAGTGGTCTGGTGAAGTGGCTCAGTCGTAGAGCACTTGCCTGGCATGTGCAAGACCCTGGGTTTGATCCCCAGCACTACAGAAACAAAGAAAACAAAAACAAACTCAAGTAAACAAAAAACAAGTATAACTTATATGGCAAGAAAGAAGAGAAATTGGAATCTTATAAAATGCTCAATTACATCCAGAGAAGGCAGAAATAGAGTGGAAGGAAAAAGAAGAAACAACAAGGGCAATAAATAATAAAAATAATAACAAATGTGTAAGACAACTATATTAGTGATCACTTTAAATGTCAGTGGTTTAAATATCCCAATTAAAAGACTGATACTGTCGTGTTGTTGTTAGGTGCCATCTAGTTGGTATCCGACTCATAGCAACCACATGTACAACAGGCAAAACAGTATTGTTACTGCTTCTCTGCTATTCATAGGTTTTTCAATGTCTGATTGTTTTTTGGGAGTGTGTTTCTGGGTCTTTCTCCCAAGCCTACAGCACCTGGTGTTCCCCGGTGGTCTCCCATCCAAGTACTAACCAGGTCTGACCCTGCTTGGCTTCCAAGATCTGACAGGATCAGACACCACAGTGGTACGGTTGAAGGCAACACTGTCATAGTGGATTAAAAAAGCAAGACTCAACTATATGTTTTCTATGGGTTGGGGTTTAGTTCAGTTGGTACAGTGTTGTTCCACATTCTAAGGACCCAGGGTCAATCCCCATCACCACAAAAATGGGAGAAGGATGTGGCAATCCACTCCTGAAGCAATCCCAAAACAATCAGCCTTTGAAAGCCCTATGAGTGTTCCTATGAGTTGGACCCAACTCAACAGCACTTAACAACAATGAAAATAACAACATAAGAAACACATTTTAAACATGAACAAATTGAAATTAAAATGACTAGAAATACATATACCATGCTTGAACTAATTAAAAGCTGGAGTAGTTATCATATATTCTCAAATCTATTCTGTACCTTTTCAACAGTTTTAGAGGACTACAAAAATCAGATGTGGATTAGAATAGCATGGAGATTGGATTCATGGTTGAGAACTCCCCAGATTTGAGAATACACAGTATATTAATTTCAGACAAAACAAACTTAAGAACAAGGAAAATTATCAAGAATAAAGAGTGCCATTACATAATATAACATAAAAGAGTCAATTTTCCAAAAAGACATATAAATTCTTGATGTGGGGCCAAACATGCCTGTAATTCCAGTGCTCAAGAGGCAGAGGCAGGAGGATCAGGAGTTTCAGGCCATCCTGAGCTGCATAGCACATTCCAGGCCAGCCTGGCTGTGAGACCCTGCCTTAAAACACCAAACCAAAACAAACAAAACCAAATAAGAAAACCTTAATGTGTATGTTCATAACAACAAAGTGTCAAACTACATGAGGCAAAAGTATAGCACTATAAGGAGAAATAAACAAATCTACTATTATATTTGAATGGCTGGGATTTAGCTCAGTTGGTAGAGTGCTACAGTCTCTGAGGTCCCGAGTTCAATTCCCAGCACCACAAAAATGGTAGAAGGGGCTGGCAATCCACTCCCAAGGCAATCCCAAAACAGCCATTGAAAACCCTATGAGGGTCGCTATGAGTCGGATACCGACTCGATGGCACCTAACAACAACAATATATATATATATATATATATATATATATTTGTTGTATATATATACATATATATACATATATGTATTTGTTGTTGTATATATATACATATATATATTTATATGTATATATATATATATATGAAAATCATAGATGCTAGAAATCAAAACCACTGTTAGAGAAATTAAGAATAACTTGACGAATTGATCAATAGGATATAGCCATAGAT
>VMDO01016426.1:0-47959 GCA_007922755.1 Pedetes capensis | reverse complement strand
TTAGGTGCCGTCGAGTCGGTATCCGACTCATAGCGACCCTCTGTACAACAGGGGAAACACTATTGTCAGTGCTTCTCTGCTGTTCATAGGGTTTTCAATGGCAGATTGATCTTTGGGAGGGGGTTGCCAGGTCCTTCTCCCAAGCCTACAGCTTCTGGTGTTCCCAGGCGGTCTCCCATCCAGGTACTAACCAGGCCCGACCCTGCTTAGCTTCCGAGATCTGACGGGATCGGATGCCACAGGGCTACCACTGCAGGCTTTGTAAAGATAGAAAGTCAAAATACCTTTGTTGTAAATGTGAAAGACTTTACTGTAGATCTGTGTTTTGTTCTGCATGTTCTAGAAATCTCTTTCAGGATCTCAAACATTTTCAACCTGTAGGTAGGTCCCTTTAGGAGATATCAACTTTTTACTCAGAGTTTGAACAACAATTTAATTAAAAAGAATGGAGGCTATATTGGAGGAACTGATAAGGGAAAAAGTAAATCATGGTTTGTTTTTGCCAAAAATGAGCACTTGGGATTTCTTACACTGGGGAAGGAGGCTTGGGCAGCACCTTGGCAGAGCTTCTGTCCACATACATTTGGGAAACTGCACAGTTAGCTACGCTGACTTTGTGCTTCTTATAGAGGGAGTATGTTGCAGGGCTTAATGTCTTTTTAGGGCTGGAAATTTAAATTCAAAATTGATCTTAATGTAGAGGAAATAAAATCCGTACAATCTTCAAGTCTTCCTAATACAAAAGGCATCTTTCATTCCATGACATTTCTTCAATAAAAACACATTTAGGCTTATAGTACTTGACATGAAAGCTGTTATCTCTTGATTTAATAGAGTTATGACTGTACCTGAAAGTGTTATTCACATCTGTGCTGTCAAATATTACAGGACTTAAAATATGAAATTTGAATTCCATTTTATTCTCTCTGCAGGTGGAAGACCATTCGATTACTTACACCAATATAATCACCTTTGCTGCCTCTCCAACTTCCACAGTGATCACCCGCCAGAAACATCTCCAGATTGTGGTGAAGTGTGAAATGGAACACAATTCTACTGTGGAAATAATGTATATCACAGAAGATGATGTAATACAAAGCCAAAATGCTCTGGGAAAATACAACACAAGCATGGCTTTTTTCGAGTCCAATTCCTTTCAGAACCCTGTACTTGAGTCACCTTATTATGTGGATTTGAACCAAACCCTTTTTGTTCAAGTCAGTCTGCACACCTCAGATCCAAACTTGGTGGTGTTTCTGGACACGTGCAGAGCCTCTCCCACATCTGACTTTGCATCTCCAACCTATGACTTAATCAAGAGTGGGTATGTATTAATGTAATTGATGCCTAGTATTCCTTCTCAGTAGTCATACGTTTATGATAAAATAATGTTTTTATACAAAGGCATACATGTATGTTTTCCTAGTCCTACTCCTATGGATTTCTATTGACTTTATTGTAATCATTTTATAAAATACAGTTACTGTGTACTAGTTACAAATATTTTAAGTTGAAATATTTATGTAGACACCACCCATATTCTCTAGGATTTTAAGTATATTTACAAAATATTTGCTGGTGGGAAAAATTATTTTTTGTCAAGAGGATTCTATATTTTGTTTTTGCTTTTTGTGCATTTAAAGACTAACAACCTGGAAAATTATTTAGCGTGTGCCATCTTTAGAACACAATGTTATCAGAAAAATATATGTAACATTCTTAAAGGAAAAAGTATAAAGTTCTTCTTTGAAAGGAAAGGTTTTCCTTTTTCCCCCTAAAACTTGATGGATTTTAGCTAAGTCAGACATACTTCCTGTTGTTCAGTGCTGTCAAGTTGAGTCCAACTCATAGCGATCCTCATAGGGTTTTCAATGGCTTATTGTTTCAGGATTGCTTCAGGAGTGGATTGCCACGTCCTTCTCCCATTTTTGCAGTGCTGGAGATTGAACCCAAGTCCTCAGAGAGCACAGGGCAGTGCTCTACCAGCTGAGCTAAACTCTAGCCCAGACATACTTATACATTAATAATAAATGTGTAAGGAAATGTATTTTAGTCCAGATACATAGGTAACAAAATTTTTGATTAGTTCACATGGACAGAAATTCTGCAGCTATCAGGAACTTTACTGTCTTACCAAGGAATCAGATCCATAGTTTTAGCTCACTGTTGTTTGAACCACAGATATATTTCTGGAGGGATTTCTCCATTTACAAGTTAATTCAGAGAAAACTTTGTAAGATCTATTTTTCTTTAGTATCAAAAAGACTGAATTGTGCATCTTCTGAATGTACCTTTAAATTCTCTTCCAGGTGTAGTCGAGATGAGACGTGTGAGGTATATCCCTTGTCTGGACACCATGGAAGATTCCAGTTTAATGCCTTTAAATTCTTGAGAAGTCTGAGCTCTGTGTATCTGCAGTGTCAGGTTTTGATTTGTGATAGCAATGACCATGAATCTCGCTGCAATCAAGGCTGTGTCTCTAGACAGAAACGAGATGTTTCTTCATACAAGTGGAAGACTGATTCTGTCATAGGACCTATTCGTCTGAAAGGGGATCGCAGTGCAAGTGGAAATTCAGGTAAGGCGATAGCTATTTCATCATCTAAGAACACTTCATGGCTCATAAAATGCTGCTCAAATCTAGTTACTCTTAAGATGTACAGTTTGGAGATTTCTAGTAGACTTTTTAGCAAATAAGGGACAAATTCTGAGCACACAGGATATTTTCCCATCATTAGTTAATATGCTTACCAGGTTCAGTGTAAGTGTACAATACACTGATAATGCTCCATTATTCATATGGCTTTTGAAGATATGTGCATTGTCATTTCTAAACACTGGCTTCTTTTAGTTTCCTAACTCCTTATTATAGATGCCATAGCAAATAATTAAATCAGAACTAATGTATTTTAACTGCTAAATGAGTAAAACAAAATCAGCCCACACCTCACATTATAGCCTACCTGAAAAAAAAAAAGCTATTGTTTATAAATAGAGAATCTATTATACTAACGGGCTGGGATTTAGCTCAGTTGGTAGAGCGCTGCCCTGCAGTCTCTGAGGTCCTGAGTTCAACTCCCAGCACCACAAAAATGGGAGAAGGGCCTAAGCAATTCACTCCCAAGGCAATCCTGAAACAGTCAGCCATTGAAAACCCTATGAGGGTTGCTATGAGTCGGATACCAACTAGATGGCACCTAACAACAACAATGGGCTGGGATTTAGCTCAGTTGGTAGAGCACTATGCTGCTGTCTCTGAGGTCCCGAGTTCAATTCCCAGCACCGCAAAAATGGGAGAAGGACCTGGCAATCCACTCCCAAGGCAATCCCGAAACAGTCTGCCATTGAAAACCCTATGAGGGTCGCTATGAGTCGGATACCGACTCAATGGCACCTAACAACAACAACAACAATAATTATACTAACACAGAACACTCAGCTTCTTTTGAAAGGATTGAAACCTGAGATCTACCAAGTTACATGGGAAAGAAGCCATGGTAAATACGCATGGCTGGGACATAATTAACTAACCTAAGATAAACCATAATGAAATAAAAATTCTTTATAAGAATTTATCTTAGGTGTGGTTCTGGCATTAAAGCATCCAATCATTTATGTCTTTAAATTAATATTACTGGTATAACCTATAAAGAAGTGATTCTGGTTTGAAGAAAAACTTCTATGGTAAAAACAAAAGATCATAACCAAAAATTAAATACAGTAACTTTTATAAACACATTCACTAAAGGCATGGTGTATAGATATACATAGAAACACTAGTTGGAAGTTAGTTGGAAATTTGTGAATGAAAGTCTATAGAAATGTAATAAATAGGGGGAGGGAGGCCTGAGAAGGTCATGGGGGAGGTGAATAGGAGCAGTGTTCATGATGTGCATGTATGGAAATGTCATAATGTAACCCATGAAGTTGTACACTGGCTAATTATAATTACTAATAAAGAATTATAAGGAAAACTTCCTTTAAAAATTTCCTCTAAAGTATAATAAAATTCCAATAGTATCATTTTCTGTTCCAAGGGAATAAACAAAATTGTTTTCCTTTGATCAAATGTATTTTGAGCACTATGGGAAATGTTGTTGTTGTTGTTAGGTGCCATGGGATCGGGATCCAACTCTGAGTGACCCTGCGTACAACAGGGGAAACACTATTGTCAGTGCTTCTCTGCTGTTCATAGGGTTTTCAATGGCAGATTGATTTTTGGGAGTGGGTTGCTGGGTCTGTCTCCCAAGCCTATAGCTTCTGATGTTCCCAGGCGGTCTCCCATCCAAGTACTAACCAGGCCTGACCCTGCTTAGCTTCCGAGATCTGATGGGATCGGACGCCACTGGGCTACGGCTGTAGGCCTATGGGAAATAGTGACCATTAATAAATGACTCTCCACTCCCATCTGACAATTATGTTTGAATTTCAGATATTTTTCATATTTTAGCAAGGAACCAAACTAAATCAATCATTTGAAAGAAATAAAAGTGAAACATAAATATAAACAGACTCAAATATTTGGTAATGTTTTCTCTATACTGTGTTGGAATTATGCCTTATGAATTAACTCACGCATAAGTATCATAGGGTATATAGAGCTATTATAACTGTTACCAACATTTTGTAATGCTAATACTTTAAAAAATTACTTCCAATTGCAGGACTTCTGCATCAAACACATACAGAGGAAACTCAGAACCAACCTTTCAACGGTCTGCACCTGCTTTCATTCATGGTCCTTGCTCTGAATGTGGTGATTGTGGCCACAATCACAGTGAGGCATTTTGTAAATCAACGGATGGACTACAAGTACCGGAAACTGCCACACTATTAACAAATGGGTTCTTCCTAGGAAGGCACATTTCTCCTGGATGCCGAAACAAACGGTACATAGGCTATGAATAAACTAGGAAGGGCTTGGAAAAGTTAACAGCAGACCTTGAGGTCTCTGTGATAGTTTGTTTCATTGCAGGATGACTGAAATAAACAAATATTGTGTCTGTTAGCTGTCTTAGGAACTAAAGACAGTACACAAAGTAAAGACATCTTTTTCCATAAACATAAAACATTTGAGCCAAATATGAGATGAACAGATTACTTCTACCTAAGGAAAGTAGTCTTCAAAGTTAGATGCTTTTGTTTTTCAGATGCTAAATAAACATGCAAATAGTAAATGGCAAATGTGTTACTCTTGAGGGATCAAAAGTTATAAACTGAAGTGCAGGAGAGAGCTGTGCACTCAGTCTCCTTAGTCCCTGAGCCTTACTGCTGACAGGCAGTCTCAGTGCCTCTCACCTTGGGTAGCTTAGAAAAGGGTTTTGGAGAGAAGAACCTAGTTATGAAATAGATGCTTCATACATCGCGGGGTTAATGAGATAAAACATTTCTCCTTCCATTTACCATTTCTCCTCTCATTTACCATGGGGCACAGCAAATATTATTGAAGACCCCAAGGCTAGCTTGTTTTACACCTACCAGACACTGAAACTAATTATGTTAGATGAGCAATGTAACTCTACCTTACCACCTAACAGACACAGTTCCAGATTCTAGTACAAATCCAAGCAAGTAGCCGCATTTCAGGATGCCCAAAGGCTTTCTCTCTCTCTCTGCCTGCATTTCTTTCTTTCTTCCTTCCTTTTCTTTCATTTCTTTCTCTTCTCTCTCTCTCTCTTTCTCTTCCTTCCTTCCTTTCTTTCTCTTTCCTTTCTTTTTCTCTCCTTTTCTCTTTCTTCCTTTCTCTTTCTTTCTCCTCCTCTCCTCCTCCCTTTCTTCCTCCTCTTCTTTCTGTGAAGACGTATTGCACACACAGAATATTGGAGGGAATACACAATGGATATGATAGAATCTTTACACCCATGGATCAAGTCCTTAGGGGTTTAATGACTTTCTGTCTCTAAATCAAAAGAGATCTTCCAGCTAGCCACTGAGCCACATGCCTATAATCCCAGCAACTCAGGAGGTAGAGGCAGGAAGATGGTGAGTTTGAGGTCAGAGGCTGCCTGCATAACTTAGACCCTGACTCAAAATAATAATAATAATAATAATAATAATAATAATAATGGGCTGAGGGTGCAGCCTAGTGTTACAGCACTTTCAACATATGCAGGAGGCCCTAGGTTCAACCCCCAAGTACTGCAAAACAAACAAACAAAACAAAAACATAAAACTTAGATCTTCCTCATGTTCTTTTTTTTTTTTTTTTTTTTTTTTTTCTCAGTACTGGGGGTTGAACCCAGGGCCTTGCGCTTGTATGCTCTGCAAGTGCTGGACCACTGAGCTGCACCCTCAGCCTATGTTTTTTACTTTTTGAGACAGGGTCTCGCTAAGTTATGCAGACTGCCTCTGATCTTGAACTTGCAATCCTCCTGCCTCCACCTCCCCAGCCGCTGGGATTACAGGCGCGTGCCACCTCGCCCAGCCTCATGTTCTTTTTAATATCTCCACATAGATCTTCCAAATACTTCCCCAAGCAGACACATAGTGACTATCCTCCATGCTTGTCCATACAGCCTAAATCAAACTATTGCAAACTTCTTTCTTAACTTAATAAGAAAACACCTAAAATTTTCATTGGAACAGGCAGGTTACATTAAGTTCTTAACTGTCTGGTCTCGTCACGTCACTGCCCCAGCCATCTCTCTACCAAGAATCAACCGCATATTCTCTGCTGGCCATCACGGCAGGTATTCAGAGGCACATCAGGCATGACAGTGTAATTCTAAGGAAATTATCAAATATTATGACTCACTAGAGAGTGAAAAGTTACATTACCATGAGTCAAAAAAACCTTTGTGGTGGAGAACTGAGCTATACCAATGCATCGTCAGTACTTATGCCACTATTTAAGTTACTATTATTATTTTGTTCTTTAGGAAAAACCACAGTGAAATGATCAAAGGTCCTAGATCTGGAGTTTGTGGCCTGGGCTCAAGTTCTTCCTACTTAACTTGTTGGGTCCGCTGTCCAGGTCACTTTCACCTTTGTAGGTGTCAGTGCACCTACCAACCCCAGAGAGCAGGGAGGATTAGAGGAGAGAATTTGTCAGCACTCAGGGGCATCCATAGCCCACTCCCCACCAGTGAAGTCCTCAGTGCCTGCGCTGGAATCCCACTTTGGAATCTGCTTCCTTGGGCCACACCTAGTACTGACTGTCCCAGGTCAGGACACTGGAAAGCAGGCCCCCTGGGGAGTGTGCTCAGAATCAAGCCCTGCCGCGGTGAGGGAAACAGGACTGGGAGCTGATGAACCGGAAGCAGCTGTGGTGAAATGCCTGGCAGTGCCCCCGAGAGTCCTGGAGCAAGGCGGGCCCCTCAGAGATGCCCTCTTAAGGCATGGCGTTCAGACCTTTATATCTTTACTGGCCAGTCATTGGGTGTTGTTGTTGTTAGGAGCCATTGAGTCGTGTCCGACTCATAGTGACCCTCATAGGGTTTTCAATGGCAGATTGTTTCGGGATTGCCTTGAGAGTGGGTTGCCATGTCCTTCTCCCATTTTTGCGGTGCTGGGAATCAAACTCGGGATCTCAGAGATTGCAGAGCGGTGCTCTACCAACTTAGCTAAGTCATTGGGTGAAGGCTGCTCAAATTGGGGCTGAGAAATTGGACAAGACAGCTGTCTTGAACTGAGGGAAATTCTGGGGAACACTGAGAGCTGGCAGGATTCTAATGAATGAGTGAGCCTGTCTGAGGTGCATCCGGGCGCCATCCCTGGGCCCCCACCACATTCATTTCCTAAAACAGCAGGATTTTCAGGATGTCTCACAAGCCAAAGTCTCCCTCCACACTGTTCTCAGGAAACTTGAAGGTATTTCAAGAAAAGTGACAAACCAAGGGACAGGCAAGAGAGTATCAGGTGGAACCCAGGCCACCCACCTTGCCTCTGCTGCCCCGGAAGGGGAGGTCACCTCATCAGCATTCAGCAAGTCCTGGCTTTCCTCTGTGCCTGCCCAGAATGCATGAGTCTCTCATCCTTTCCAAGAAGGGGTGGGAGCAGAAGTCCAGGCTCCCCAGCTGCTGTGTTCAACACAAGGGTGCAGCTAACAGCCTCATGACTGTCCAGTGATGATGAGCATCCTGGTCCCCACTCTGCCTTCTCTGACATCACCTGGTGAGGGGAAGTGAGAGGGAGGAGCTCTGGGGGAGGGGAGAGACTGGGCTCCCCAGTCAACCACTGCTGGCTGCGATGGAAGCAGATGAGGGACCCCAGTGTTCCTGTGGCATCTGTCTGGAGTTGGACAGTTTTTGTCTAAAAGCTCTGACTTGCTAGGATGGTCCTTTGCTGAGAGAGAGGCTGCGCAGGCTTTTCTGAGGACTTTCTTGGTGTTCCCTGACTGCAGGCTTCTCCTGGTTTTGTGTATTTTCAATCCGTGGGGCATGGGATGCTGACAGGTGGCTGTGGCTTTCAAGCTTTATGGTTCCTAAGAATCACCTGGAGTGCTTGGAAAGCCTGCCACTTCCTGAATCTCTTCGCTTGAGCACATTAAGAGGTACTGATCTGGAAGCTTATTTGTACTCTTTATTTATTTATTTGAATGTTCTTTCATTACTAACACTTGTTACCCTAGCAATTTGTTAGAAGTCATAAAATGCTAGATTTTGGTAGCTGTTAGCCTCTATTTACTTAACATGCTACAGATGTTGTTGTTAGGTGCCATCAAGTTGGTGTCCGACTCATAGCGACCCTATGTACAACAGATGAAATGCTATTATCAGTGTTTCTCTGCTATTCATAGGTGGTTTTTTTTTTGTTTGTTTGTTTTTGTTTTTGTACTGGGGTTGAACCCAGGGCCTCGCACCTACATGCTTTGCAAGTGCTGGACCACTGAGTTGCACCCCCAGCCCATTTTTTTTTTTTTAACTTTTTGAGACAGGGTCTTGCTAAATTACACAGACTGCCTCTGTTCTCCAACTTGCGATCCTCCTGCCTCTGCCTCCCCAGCCACTGGAATTACAGGCGTGCGCCACAGCGCCCGGCACTTGCTATTCATAGGGTTTTCAATGACTGATTTTTTTGGGGGAGTGGGTTGCTGGGTCCTTCTCTCAAGTCTACAGCACCTGGTGTTCCCAGGCGGTCTCCCACCCAAGTACTAACCAGGCCGACCCTGCTTAGCTTCCGAGATCTGATGGGATCGGATGCCTCAGTAGTACGGTTGCAGACAATGCTACAGATAGGTTCCGTTAATGGGCAGATAAGCATTTTTCCTTTTTTGGCAGTACTGAGGGATTGAACCCAGGGTCTCACGCATGCTAGACAAGTGCTCTACCACTGAGCTGCATCCTCAGCCCCCTTTTTGTTTTTCATTTTGGACAGGGTCTCACTAAGTGGTGTAGGCTGCCTCCAGCATCGAACTTGCGATGCTCCTGCCTCATCCTCTCAAGTAGCTGGGATCGCAGGTGTGCACCACAGTGCCCTGCTCAGATGAACTTTTGCAAATAGAAACTCTAGCAGCCCACAATTACTTAGAAAAATTCCTTGATTCCTTTGAAGATTTACATGAAATAGATGGCCAGTGTTAAAAATCACTGTTTCATGTGACTGAAGATGAAGTTATTCAGGGACGAACGTTCAACTCTGATTTAAAGATGTCCTGTTCACCAAATCAGCCACTAGTCACATTTCATCAGTTTCTATGTGTAAGCAGAGAACTTCATCAAAGTAAATATTAGCATCATAGTTTTACCAAGTGTTGGGGTTCAGCTCCAGCCCAGTAAGGTATCGAAGCATAGCCTCAATACTAGGTGGATCCTAGGACTCTCGGGGTTAAAGTGAAAGCTGGTCGATGACACCAAGAAGGACCTTGGGAGCCTTCTTATAATAAAAGGAAACAAGGTTTTATTTAGCTGCTCCTGAATACAGGGCAGGAACAAGGCTATAGATATTGTAGGCACCGATGGTCCACGCTGGCCTTGACTCTCACAGCTCGACTTCTCTACTGTCCTCCATGCATGGGGAGGAATTGGAGATTTTTTCATGTCTTGATGGATGCCTTCAGCTCTTTGGGGCCCCTGGGCTTAACATGATGCCTTGATAGAAGGTCTGGTTGATTTGAGATCTGGAGTAGGAAGAAATGGTCCAAGTTGATGGGTCTGGGTGGCAGGTGTAGTCAAGAGGTGAACACAAGAGGACGGACGTAGATTGCAGGGGGTGGCCGGTGGCCTGCTTGTATACATTCCAAGAGGGAGGGGTGGACTAGCAAGTGGCCAATCATGGCTGGGCTCGTGCCTGGCACAACTGCCACCAACTGCCATGTCAATAGGGACTTGTGACTGTGCAGTTTTGATAGGTGGGTAGGGCGTGGGCTGAGCCAACCAAGAGTGTCCCTCTACTGACCAATCACGGGGGTTTGGGTGACCAGTCGGAGTGGAGGTGGTCACTCCAGAGCTGGACTGGTCAGGGGCCATCTTGGGTTACATGATGGGAAGGGCAGGAGTGAAGGACCAGAATGTGGGACAAAGTTGACCGGTTGCCATCTTGCCCCATAGGATGTAATGGGAGCAAATGACTAGGATGCAGGGCAAGAGTCACTGGCCCTGGAGGACAGAGGTCAGTCCTCCAAGTGAACCAGAAGATCTCCTACCTTCAATGGTACACTCTCTACCCCCTGAAGCTCCCATGCCCTAGAGGATAGATGTTGACCCTCCAGGTGGACCAGATGGGCTCCTGCCTCGGGGGTACACTCTAGGATTCCCCTACAACCAAGGTAGTTATTGAAGGGAATGTTTATAATGAAATTGAGATGTTCTGCTTAGAGCAATACCTTTTTGGGTCATTTGTCAGATTTTCATCTCTCCAGACCTCAGAGTTAGCTCCCAGGCCCCACCAGACACAGCCCTGCTCCTTTGACACTACTGTAGTTTCTCTCCTACATGCCATTTATCAACAAAGACCTGAATAATTTCTTGGAGATAGGGGCTCATATTTTAAATATTGCCACTGAATATTTCTTGATAAGTGAAGAAAAAAACAAAAACAAAAAACAAAAAATAACCCCATCTGACTATCTCAAATGTGTCCTTAAGAATAACTTTGAGCCAGGTGTGGTGGCACACACCTGTAATCACAGCACTGAAGACAAGAGGCTGAAAGGATTGCAAGTGTGAGGCCCTCATGGGCTACATAGGGAGACTCTGTCCTGAGAAAAAGAAAGAAAGGAAATAAAGAGAGGAAGGAAAGAAAGAAGGAATAAAAATAAAAAATAGATGACTTGAAAGAGAGATTAAGCTGAGCATTGTCATGCACACCTACAATACCAGTGACTCTGGAGGCTGAGGCAGGAGGATGGCAAGTTCGAGGCCAGAGGCATTCTGTACAACTTACCAAGACGCTGACTCAAAACTAAAAAAAATTAAAAAGGGGGACTTGAGGTGCAGCTCAGTGACAGAACACTTGCCTAGCATGCATAATGCCTGGGTTCAAGCCCTCAGTACTGAGAGAGAGAGAGAGAGAGAGAGAGAGAGAGAGAGAGAGAGAGAGAGAGAGAGAGAGAAGACAGAGAGAGAGACAGAGAGACAGAGAGACAGAGAGACAGAGAGACAGAGAGACAGAGAGACTAAATTGGGAGCTGCCCTCCTTTTCCGGGAGCATGGTGGAATGCACTGACCTGACCTTGTTTGCCTCTCAGGTTTCTTGTGTAACTTTCAGGTTTCCTGGATTCTTGGAGATACGGGAAAGAGCCTGAGAACAAAACCAGGTGAGCCCTTGGCAGCCCAGGGAGAAGGCATCGTGGTTTTGTGGTTATGCTTCAGCTTCTCATTTACAAGCTGCAACTCAAACCCAAAAATGCCGGGCTCCAGTTTGTTCCCTGTGGAACACAACAATTAAGCTTTCTTCTGATGATTTAGCACATGTGATTCTGCCATCCTCTTATTAAAGTTGAAAGAAAATGAGCAATGGCTTTCTGACAGACACAATTTATTTTTCACAAGACTCTTGGTGACATCTATAAATAAATTCTCACACCACTAGAGGGACAGAAGCAAAGGGCCCACCCATCAGCATCTGACTAATAAGGAGGCAAGATGAAAAAAAATATTTAAATTGGCCATGGTGGTGTTGTTGTTAGGTGCCGTCGAGTCGGTATCCGACTCATAGTGACCCTCATAGGGTTTTCAATGGCTGACTGTTTTGGGATTGCCTTGGGAGTGGGTTGCCAAGCCCTTCTTCCATTTTTGTGGTGCTGGGAATTGAACTCAGGACCTCAGAGACTGCAGCGCAGCGCTCTACCAACTGAGCTAAATCCTAGCCTGGCCATGGTGTAGAGGAAGACAATCCAGCTTTTTCTAACTGTTTGTACACTGTTATACAATGAGTTGTTGACAGTGAAGAATTAGACAATCAGCATTTTTCAGAAGTTTGGTAATCAGAAAAAGTTTATTTAGTAATAAACCTCAGGGATCAGTCCCTTCTGTTTCTTTTACCTGTCTCTGCATGGATAACTTCTGATTTGTCAAACATGGCTCCCCAGAAAGAAACAGACTTTGCTTCCTAACAGATTTCTAACAGATTTACATGAAAACTGGAGAAATCACACAAGGGCCTTTCTCTGACCAGCTCCTTTGTGGATCTTCAGTGGCCCCACCATTTGGAAGCGCTCAGCCTGCTTCTCCTTGGCCTCCACAGGGCCTGCACCACTGCTCCTCTGCCCTGCACAGCCCTGGGAGCAGCGAGAAGAGTAGTCCTTGGCTCTGCAAATGGCGACCTTACACTGCAGATAGACCACGTCATAGCTGTCGAGAAAGCTGAAGGCGTTGAACTTGAACTGGGCCACATTCTTCTGTGGGGAGTGGAGGTTAGTGTAGGTACTGTCTTTGATGCATCTGATGGGGGGGGGGGGAGGCGAAAACAGGCCAAAAAGATTAACTTAAGCATGATTAACTTGAGAATTCACTCTAACTCAAATAACCAGGCTTGGACCTAGACTTCTCAATTCCAAATGGAGTTCTTCCTACTCCTCTCCCTATCTTTTATAAAGAAATTGCTATGGTTTTAACATCATTGTAAGTGAAAGCTTGTATTCCTGGCCATAAATAGAAGAGAACTCTAAATGAATGCAATGAAAATAAAACGTTTTAGCTAAAGTTCATGCCTTCAAAAGATCCATTCTATTTTGTGTAAAGGGGCTATATGTGGTGATTGTAGTACTTGAAAGTGAACTTAGATGATTTAAAATGTATATTGTAAACCCTACCACAATGACTGAAAAAGTTAAGGAAATACAAATAACACATTGGAAGGAAATAAAATGGAAAGCTATGACACCAGTATTATGGATACCAGCAGGGTCACCCATGGGGAATAAGTTTCAGCTGAACTTCCAGACCAAGACTGACTAGGGAGAAGGACATGACAACCCACTCTCAAAAACAATTAGCCATTCAAAGCCCTATGAATAGCAGAGAAACACTGTCAGATAAAGTTCCAGAAAATGAGCCTCTTTGGGCTGGTGAAGATGACTGGGGAAGAGTTACCTCCACAAAGTACAGTCAACCTTTATGACAGGAATGGAGTAAAGCCCCTGGGACGTCCACTTGCTGATGTGGCATGACTCAAAATGAGAGGGAACAACTGTAAATACCCACGAATAATTGGAATGTAGAATATATGTAGTATTAATCTAGAAAAATTAGAAATTGTCAAAAGGGAAATGGAGTGCATAAACATCGACATTCTAGGTATTATCGTTGTTGTTGTTAGGTGCCATGGAGTCAGGACCAACTTAAGTGAAACACTCCTGGACACTGTGCCATGCCCTGCACTGAGTCACTGCTTCTCTGCTAGTCACAGGGTTTTCAACGGCTGGCTGTTTTGAGATTGCTCTGGGAGTGGGCTGCCAGGACCTTCTCCCATTTTTGTGGTGCTGGGAATCAAACCCAGGGCTTCTACCAGAATAGGTACTCTACCAACTGAGCTAAACTCCAGCTCATTCTAGGCATTAGTGAGCTAAAAAGGACTGGTATGGGCAATTTTAAATCAGATAATCATATGGTCTACCATGTCAGGAATGACAACTTAAAGTAAACGAGGTTCTATTTATCATGAAGAAGACATTTCAAGATGTGTCCTGAAGTACAATGCTGTCAATGACAGAATAATATCCATACACCTACAAGGAAGGCCAGTTAATAAGACTACTGATCAAACATGCAATCTGGATGCACTGATAATTACTGGTGACTGGAATGCAAAAGTTGGAAATAAAGAAGGCTTCTTTGCTGGAAAATATGACCTTGGTGAGAGAAATGATGCTAGAGACCTCATGATAGAATTTTGTCAGACCAATGACTTTTTCATTGTAAATACATTTTTTTTTGGCAACACAAACAGCTGCTTGGGAGAAGGGCCTGGCAATCCACTCCCATGGCAATCCCAAAACTGTCAGCCACTGAAAACCCTATGAGGGTCTCTATGAGTCAGATACTGACTCGATGGCACCTAACAACAACAACAAACAGCTACTATATACATGGAATTCACAAGACAGAACACACAGGAACCAAATTGACTACATTTGTGGAAAGAGATGATGGAAAAGCTCAATATCAAAAGTCAGACAAAGACCAGGTGCTGATTGAGGGCCAGACCATCAAGTGCTCATATGCACATTCAAAGTGAAACTGAGAAATGCATTTGCTCTGGGAAAAGCATTGGGAAAAGCTCTTCCAAAAGACCTCTTTAAAGTGTTGAAAAGTAAAGATGTCACACTGAAGATGAAGGTGTGCCTGACTCATGCCAGTTGCATCATATGGTTGTGAATGCTGAACAATGAATAAGAGAGACAGAATTGATGCTTTTGAATTGTGCTGGAGATGAATATTGAATATGTCACAGAATGCCAAAAGAATCAACAGATGTGTCCTAGAAGCAATGCAATCAGAGTGCTCCTTAGAAGCAAGTGTGGCTAGAAAGCACCTTATGTATTTTGGACATGTTGTCAGGGGGAACCAATCCCTGGAGAAGGATATCACGTTTGGGAGAGTGGCAGGTCAGCAAAAAAAAAAAAAAAAGGAAGACACTCAACTAGATGGTTTGACACAGTGTCTGCAACAATGGGCTTAAACATGAAAAAATTGTGTCCCTGGCACAGTGTTGGGGAGTTTTTCATTCTGTTGTACACAGGGTAGCTATAAGTCAGACCTTATTTTATGCCACCTAACAGCAACAACAACATAGCAACCACTGAAAAAGTTAAGGAAAGAAATATAAATGATACATTGAAAAGAGATAAAGTGGAATCATAATACTCAAAGCTATAGAATGTAGCAAATGGGAAGGGGGGATAAACAAAGAAGAAATGCATGAATAGATGTTATATTTTAATATAACTATATGAATAATCACTTTAAATATGAATAGTATAAATATGCCAATTTAAAGAAGAAACATGGATTTAAAAAGTCAATTTAAAAAGATCCAGTTATATGTTGTCTACAAGAAATCCACTTCAAGTATAAAGATACAGATAAATTCAAAGTAAAGGGATAGAGAACGATATTCCATGCTAAGGCTAATCAAAAGAAAGAGGCAGAAGCTCTATTAATTTTATACAGAACAAATTTCAGAGACAAGATAATTATCGGAGACAAAGAGGGACATTACATAATTACATCATTAATAAAAAGCCAATCCTCTAAAAATATGATCTATAACTATGATAATCAAGTGAAGGCTTAATCCTTAGTGTATATGCACTTACAAACAGTATAAAAAAACATGAGGCAAAACTGATACAGCTGTGCAGAGAAATTGACAGATTCACTATTATCATTGTATACTTCAGTATCCCTCTATCAAATTGACAGGTTCAGTAGGCAGAAAATCTGTAAATATATAGATGACCCAAAGAGCACTATTATCCTACTAGAAATTAGTTGACATTTATAGAGCTCCATCCAGTGACAGCAGAAAACACATTCTTCTCAAGCCCACAGAGACAATTCATCAATACAGCCCACATTCTGGACCATGAAAGACACCTTGACAACTTTGAAAGAATAGACATCACACACAAATCACAGATAACAATGGGATTAAACTAGAAATCAATGACAGAAATATTTCTGGAAAATTCCAAAATATTTGGCAAGTAATTAATACACTTGTAAGTAACTTGTTGGTCAAAGAAGAAGTCTCAGGAGAAATTTAAAAATATTTTGAACTGAGTAAAAATGAATATCGAACTTATCAAAATTTGTGGGAGGCAGTTAAGGCAGTTCTTAGAGGGAAATGCATAGCATTAAATGCATAGCATTAAATGCATATATAAAAAAGAAAGATCTAAAATCAATAATAAAAAAATGTTCTTTCTTAAACTCTGGCAACAAACTGAACTTTTTGCCTTAACGTATTCACATGTAAGACTAAAAGGGAAGCGCTTTCTCACTCCCAGAGTTAGTGCACGTCTTCTGCCATGCCTCATACCACCTGTGACAGCTCCTGTCTTACTCCTCCACTGGCCTTTGGAAGCAGGTACCAGAGTGTCTCACATGGATTTTAGGCTGCCGTGGCTCTCACCACCCTAAAACTGCTGTTGAGTAAGTGATGAATTTTTGCTATTTTTGAACTGGTTGCCAATTTCCCATCCATAAACATTTGACCCCATATGGCACAGGGGAGCTATAAAGGCAAATAACTTGCCAAAGTTCTAACTTGGCAAATCATTTGATTAACCAAAAGAGCCAGAAGAAATCTCACTAGTATAACTAAGAGCCTTGCTTGGGAAAACCTACCAGCCCAGTAAATGCCTTAAAGCCTTGCACCATGAGTGGGAAGTTTACTAAAGTCATCAAAGTAGAAAGGAAGAGAGACATGGGCACAAAAGAGTGGGGTGGGAGAGTAGAGTCCAGGGCAGCAACAGCCCTGCCCAGGACTCTCTGGGGAATCAAGGGAGGCTGTCTAGGTTGCCTAGAATCATATTCCCAACTGGGTTCAGAGGGCTGCTGGGGACCTCCGCTCTGCCTCTGCAGCATGGTGATGGCTTTGTACATTGTTCTGATTTAGGACTACAGGTCTAGAAACTACAGGTGCCCTAAAGGAATGCTGGGGCTGGGATTTAGCTCAGTTGGTAGAGCACTGCGCTACAGTCTCTGACATCCCGAGTTCAATTCCCAGCACCGCAAAAATAGGAGAAGGACCTGGCAATCCACTCCCAAGGCAATCCGGAAACAGTCAGCCATTGAAAAGACTATGAGGGTCGCTATGAGTCGGATACCAACTTAACGACACCTAACAACAACAACAACAAAGGAATGCTATGAGAACATCGAAATCAACACAGGAGGGTCTTCTCTTCTCCTTACCCTTGCGAGATCAAATCATATTTGACAGTTGTGAAATCACTGGGATCTGGAGAAGCCACACAGGTGTCCACAAAGAGCCTCAGGTTAGGATCGAGGCTCCGGAGGGTGGCCTGGAGGAAGACCTCTTTCCCCCGGCTGCTGTAGTAAGGTGGCCCGCCCCCCACATAGCGGGATGCTGGTGGCTGGAGGAACGAAATGGACACATCGTAGCCGGCAGCCTCCGTCCGGGTGTCAGCCCCGTGAACGATTTCAACTGTCGATGGGCCGTCCACTCTGCAGGTGAACTTCACCTGGGGCACCCTGTGCCGCACAACAACTCCGACATGGTGGTCCCGGTGGCCCTGTATTCGGCCTCTGATGGAGTTGGAGTAGCTGGGGGAGCCGAGATGCTCCTGTGAGGAAGAGAGGAGAGGTGGCAGCCAGTGCCCTGACAACACCTGCTTCCTCCTGCAGAGCTCCTTTCTTCTCATCCCTCTTTGACACCCACTTGTTGACATGCTGGGGAGGGGGGAAGGAGCCCTCAGCCACACCTCCACGGTGTGGAAGGCCACATGACAGTGACATGATGCTGGAGGTGTTTGCAGGGAGCCCCCAGTAGGTAGAGACTCCTCCTTCTCTTTTGCAAGGGAAGCCATGGGCTGTGAGCTGGGTGGCGGGTCCGCGGTGGTGGCCTGGAGGTCCCTGTCTCCTGACTTCCTCCACACGTTCTATTCCCTCAGCCACCCCAGGCCTCCCTGCTGTGGCCGTTGTCTCCTCCCTGCCCCTGAGACCTGGCCAGTTGTGGCTCCAGGTGAGCTGTAGGCCTGGACCTGCTGACCTTGGCTCCCAGCCTTGCTCCTTCAACTCTAACAGGCCTCGCAGGGACTGAGGGGGCTGACAGCCTGAGGTGCAGGGGCCAGTGCCTCTCAGCCCCTCCTTCCTGTGTCCTGTCTGGACACCCGAAGCATTAGCCAGGAACATCTGCTCTAGGAAGCTGCAGCTTGTGTGACTCAGAGGCTGAGACTTTCTGCCTCAAGCCCTCTGAGGACTGCCCTGGCCAGTAGCTGAGCGCAGCCTTTCTCAGCCTTTCTGATACTATGGCCCTCCCAGGCAGCTTTGTGGACATTTTCTCTGCTGTTCATCCTGCCCTCTCTCCAGCCCCCACTAGGAAATGTTTATGCAGCAAATACACGGTTTGTGCACTGTATCCGTGCCCAGGCTTTGTTCATAGAGAAAGAGCCTATTGGTTTTGGTCCTAAGAACCAATGTCTCTCTCTAGCCTCGCCTTTAAGGGTGGTATTGTGCTCCTTGGAATGCCTGGCTTAGAATAAAGTCAAGCTCCACCACCTCATGGCCCTGCCCTCTTCCAAGCTGATCCCCAAGTCTCTCCCTCCCCCTCCCCCTCCCAGGCCTGCTGCTGCCTGGAGGCAACATCAGCAGCACCAGCAGCCTCTGCCCTTTACTTGGCTGCTTCACCTCATCATTCAGCCTCAGCTCCTTAGTCCCCTCAGCCATGCAAAGCAGCTTCGCTCCACCCCTGCTCTTTGTTTTAGGGTCTTTATCCTCTGCGCTCTAAGGAGGGCTCTCCTTGTGTGCTTGTTCAGTGCCCAGCTCGCTCTCCTGGAATGTAAGCACCTTGGGACAGGGACCTGATTCCCCGAGGGTGGCCTAGGTTGCTGGCCCTGCTGTGTTCTCTGGCCCTGGCACTGTGGCTCACTTATGGGCCTTTCTCCGGGAGCTCGGCCAGCCAGGGCCAGAGTGTCCCTGAGGTGTCCCTGAGTCCTGGAGTGTCTGGGGGCTGCTCTCCTCCCAGACACGGCAATGCTCCTGCATGGCGGCTGGAGCAGAAATGTCTCAGGTAAAGAGGGGAGTCTTCAGAGTAAAAAGGGTAAGAATGACCATGGTCTGTATCACCAGATATGAGACGAAATGTGAACGATGGAGGTGGAGGGGTTGTTTGGCATCACATGGAGCGTTTGAATGAATGTGACCTCCAGCAATGACAGGTGGGTTTCTTTCTTAATATATCTAAGTGGGGAAGCAGAAGTAGCACAAGGATCTTGTTTTGGAACATGTTGTTGTTGTTAGGTGCCATTGAGTCAGGTCCGACTCACGGCGACCCTAAGTACAACAGAATGCAACACTCCCCAATATTGGGCCATGTCCGGCACTATGTCAGTGCTTCTCTGCTATTTATAGGGTTTTCAATGGCAGATTGTTTCGGGAGTGGGCTGCCAGGTCCTTCTCCCTAGCCTGCAGCACCTGGTATTCCAGGTAGTCTACCCATCTAAGGACTAACCAGGTGGACCCTGCTTAGCTTCCAAGATCAGGCGGGCTCAGATGCTAGGGTGCTGTGGGTGCAGACTTGGAATATGTGGCATTGTTAAATATACTCAGCGTAAGGATGTGATGGTTATATACTCTTCCTACATCTTTGGCGAACTTTTTTCCTTAATTTCACTACCACTGTTTTGTGAAAGACATGAGTTGTTAAGAAAAATAGACATATGCATTTCATTATTTATAAATGTCCCAGATGCTTCCTTCCAGACTGTGGACTATAGCAAGCTACTTGGACAGAAACATAACAACTAGACAGGCAGACAATTGGCCCTCCTGCACCACCAGCACCATGGCTTGCACAAGGCAGGTGTCCCTTAATGCTGTCAAGAAGCAGGTTGCGAAAAATGCTTTGGCTTTGGAACTAAGAAAGCATCGTCAGTCTAACCACCCGTCCATCACACGTCAGCACTCCACACTTGTTACAGCGCCTCCCAAGTTCAATGTGCATCCCAAACTCCTCAAAGGAAGGGATCTTTCAGACAAATTAGCCAGCTGTTCTCAGCCTCATCAACTCAGAAAGGAATCCAGGCCCTGTGTCTTTACCATCTCTGCAGAGGTTTTTTAACAGGTAGTGGAATTTTCCGAGGCCCTCTCGTTGGCCTCCACCCATGGAAAGGTACCACTTCTGTATCAGCTCCTCACCTGCTGGACAGTGCCACAGCGGCCGTAGGGAATGCTGAAGACCAGGTAGCGCCCCGTGACTTGGGGGCGACACAGCTTATCATTCAAGTGGATGTCCCAGGAGGAGTAGCCCAGTCTCCGCAGGTAGCCTCTGTCGATGACGGCTCGGAAGAGGTGGGGCAAGCAGGAGAGCTGGGCTGCAGGAGGGGAGGACAAGCTGCAGCTGGAGCACGGGGTGGAGGTCAGGGCGGGAGGGTGCTCGCCTTCTAGAATCTGCATGGACGGAGTTCTGGGCTGGGGCTGGCTCAGCTCTCTTCTGTCTACACCCGTGACTTTATGAATATCTTCCTTTTCCCCTAAGGCTCAGCTCTCTTCTGTCCACACCCATGACTTTGTGAATATCTTCCTTTTCCCCTAAGGCTCAGCTCTCTTCTGTCCACACCCATGACTTTGTGAATATCTTCCTTTTCCCCTAAGGCTCAGCTCTCTTCTGTCTACACCCTTGGCTTTATGAATATCTTCCTTTTCCCCTAAGGCTCAGCTCTCTTCTCTCTACACCCGTGACTTTATGAATATCTTCCTTTTCCCCTAAGGCTCAGCTCTCTTCTGTCTACACCCGTGACTTTATGAATATCTTCCTTTTCTCCAAAGGCTCAGCTCTCTTCTGTCTATACCCATGACTTTATGAATATCTTCCTTTTCCCCTAAGGCTCTGAATATCTTTTCTCTCTACACCCGTGACTTTATGAGTATCTTCCTTTTCCCCTAAGGCTCTGAATATCTTTTCTCTCTACACCCTTGACTTTATGAATATCTTCCTTTTCCCCTAAGGCTCTGAATATCTTTTCTCTCTACACCCGTGACTTTATGAATATCTTCCTTTTCCCCTAAGGCTCTGAATATCTTTTCTCTCTACACCCTTGACTTTATGAATATCTTCCTTTTCCCCTAAGGCTCTGAGGTCTCAGGCCACAGCCCTAGGGAATCCTGCTCACAGCACAAGGCCCGTGGGCCACGAGGCAGAGCCTTTCCAAGCGTTTAAAGGCCAGCTTACGTTCCATGTTGAGAATACCTGAGCCTGAACAGGTGCCTATTTGGGCTTTTGTAAGGAGGCAAGCTGGAAAAAGAATGGAAAGAAAGGGTGGGGGGGAGCCTGGGTGCAAAGGGGCTTCTTCCCCAAGCCCCTAAAGCCCAGCACAAGGAAACCCAATATAGAAACACAAGAGACCTCAGCGGGACCCCTCACAGCTTGTCTCTATTTCCCCATGTGGCTTCTCTCTTAGCCCCCGCCCACTTTAGCAGCTTCAGATCCATGGAGGGAAGATGACTTTACCATTGTCCTTGGGTACAACAGAGTCAACTGGATCTGTCAAAGGGAGACAATGAAAAACAAGTGTCAATCATGCTGAAAGACCGGAGGAAGAGGAGGGAGCTAGCAGTAGACCAGCTATTAAAGCTGGAGCACAAGGGCATGAGAGTATCTCAGGGCCAGGGCAAGGAAAGGAAAGGAGTCCGGGGCCTCCTGATGAAGCTGGATTCCGGCACGTGTGAAGCGGTGCTGGGAATGCTGGTGTCATCAGCACCAGGATTTGTTGAACAGGAGAACAGTAAACAGCACTTTCAAGGTTACAAACGCCATCACATGGGTGAACTTTCAGCTGGTGGCATGCTTGGGATCTTGTTGTTGTTGTTGTTGTTGGGTGCCGTTGAGTCGAGTCCGACTCATAGCGACCCTCATAGGGTTTTCCATGGTTGACTGTTTTCGGGATTGCCTTGGGAGTGGGTTGCCCCGTCCTCCCATTTTGCGGTGCTTGGAATCGAACTCAGGACCTCAGAGACTGCAGAGCTGCACTCTACCAACTGAGCTAAATCCCAGCCCCGCTTGGGATCTTAGGCTAGGAAAAAAATGGAGTCTGGCTGTCATGGCTTCTTCAGCTCAGAATCCAGATAGGGAAGTTGCCCAGGGCCAGGGCTCAGCAAACGAAGTGTGGCCACCCAGGTTCACTCAACCCCTTCAGAGTCTCTGTGCCCCAGACCACTAGTCCTTTGGTCACAGAATGAGATGAAAGGATCATCCTTGGTACGTAGTTCAGGAATTGAAAATGGATTGTCAGTGAGAGAGGGTCCCTTGACAGCGCTAGGAAGGGCTGGAATTACATAATAAAGATGAAGATCTGAAAGGTAAGGACTCCACGACCCCGAGGCCGACTGGTACTACTTGGCTTCCTACGTGGTTAATGCTTGGCTTCAGGGACCTCTGATCGTGCCTCTATTTGGGCCCCACCTCTGTGCAAAGCAAGGCAAAATCTAGATAAAGGTAAAAGCAATGGTAACAATCCCTTTGGTCATCTGTGAGATCTTAGAATGGAATAGACAAGTTGAGCTCAGATTTATTCAAATCTCAGAAGTCCATATCTCTTGGAGACTACACAGGTCAGTTTAGGAAAATTTAGGACAAACAGGAAGTACTACTCCATACAGGAAGGAGTCAATCTATGGAAGTCAGAAAGCCAGGAAAGACATGGGTGCTAATAAAATATATTCCAGGAAATGTATAGGCCAAATCTTGGATGAAAAAGACACTAGAGCTGGGCGTGGTGGCACAAGCCTGTAATCCCAGAGGCTGGGGAGGTGGAGGCAGGAGGATTGCAAGTTCGAGACCAGAGGTAGTCTGTGTAATTTAGTGCGACCCTGTCTCAAAAAGTAAAAAAAAAAAAATGGTCTGGGGGCGCAGCTCAGTGGTTCAGCACTTGGAAAGCATGCCCTGTATTCAACCCCCAGCACCGCAAAGGAAAAAAAAAAAAAAAAGACACTAGAGAGTCTGGGACACTGTTGAGGGTCTTTTTGACTTCTGGGGGTTAGGCCAAGGTGATGTAGTGTCCCCAGGGTGGTGCCACTAACACCCTCTTCAGACTGAGAGAGGAACAGGATAAGTTATTCTATGCCTTAATCATTTCATGACACTGTCTCTCCTTCCTTTGACCTCATAATCTGTTGTTGTTAGGTGCCATGGAGTTGGATCCAATTTACAGCCACCCTGCGTGCAGCAGAACAAAACTTCCCAATTCTGTGCCAGGCACACGATCTGTTTTATGTTTAAGCCCATTGTTGGAGTCACTGTGTTTCTTCTCATCTTGATTCATGCCACATCAGTAAAAGTCCCAGAGGCTTGACTCCATTCCTGTCATTAAGGTCAACTTTACTTTGAGGAGGCAACTGCTCCCCAGCCAGCTGTTTCTTGAATGCCTTCTAGCCTGAGGGGCTCATTTTCTGGCGTTGTATTTGACAGTGCTGCTATTGCTATTCATAGGGTTTTCATTGGCCAATTGTTTCGGGAGTGGGCTGCTGGGTCCTTCTCCCTAGTCTGTCTTAGTCTGGAAGCTCAGTTGAAACCTGTCCACCATGGGTGGCCCTGCTAGTATCTGAAATACCAGTGGCATAGCTCTCAGCATCACAGCAACAGGCAAGCCCCCACAGCAGGACAAGCTGACAGACATGTGGGGGCCTAATCCTTTCGCTATATTTTAAAGCAAATATGGCACTGAATTAGAATTGGATTAAACTGATTAATAAACTCCCAAGCTTGATGACCAAGACATTCACCACCACGTGTATGCCACAAATGTTGTTAGGTGCCATAGAGTCCTGTCCGGCTTCATAGTGGCCCTCTTAGGGTTTTCAATGTCTGATTGTTTCGAGATTTCCTGGGGAGTGGATTGCCACATTCTTCTCCCATTTTTGCGGTGCTGGGAATTGAACTCGGGACCTCAGAGACTGCAGAGTAGCGCACTACCAATTGAGCTAAATCCCAGCCCTTATTCACAAATATGCCCTCCTTATTCTACGATGCAGGACCTGGGCCACCCCTCACACTCCTGGGGTGGTGAATTCTGACTGCAAGGATGAGGAGAGAAAAGGCTTCCTGGGTGGGCCACGCTGGGACAGAGCCTGGGGACACGGCGCAGGGAGCTGGCACCTGCGCAGATGGCGCCCGCGTCCTCCTGGTGGCGGCAGTCGTGTCGCGCCCATCCTGCGTGGCTGCAGTGCTCCAGGGAGTCCTCGGCGCCCGTGCACCGCACATCGTCCAGCAGGATGGGCCCCGTGCCTGGGCCGAAGTGACCGCGGCCAGGGGCGCCCAGTGCACGGCCACAGCGCAGAAGGCGGCACACGACGCCCGCGTTCCTGATGCTCCAGTGGTCGTCGCACACCGTGCCCCACACGTCCCCGTGCCGCACCTCAATCCGGCCCTCACAGCGGCTCCGCCCACCCACCAGGCGCAGCGGGGATTCTGTGGGGCAAAAGAAGCGGTCAGAATTGCACGCATGGTCGGTTTCCACCCTGGACCCTGGCTCAAGCTGTCGCTTGCTATTTGCAATAGGAAAAATAACACTTGAATGAGTTTGTGTCTGGTTAGCATGATATTGGGAGTGCCATGCCCACAGACTTGGAGAACGCTTTGTCCTCATGTTAATTGGTTAGTAGTGAGTGTGTCTTTCAATTTTCTGCACTGTTTGGCGTGTGGAAGGGGCTTCTTGTTGTTAGGTGCAATGGAGTCAGTATCCGACTCATAGAGACCCTACATAGGACAGGTGAAACACTATTATCAGTGCTTCTCTGCTATTCACAGGGTTTTCAATGGCAGATTGATTTTTGGGAGTGGGCTGCCAGGTCCTTCTCCCAAGCCTGCAGCACCTGGTGTTCCCAGGTGGTCTCCCATCCAAGTACTACCCACGCCCGACCCTGCTTAGCTTCCAAGATGTGAGCCACAGTGCTACAGCTGCAGGCGGAAGAGGCTTAGTGAGTTTAAGCCACTGGGGTTTTCTCTCCCTGGGATACTGGTCTAGGATGAGTGTACTCTCCTGGCCTAACTGATACTGTATTGGAAGCAGGATAACCATGCTTGTTTGAACTATGAAGAGGGGGCCAGGACTCAGCAGTGGAGTGCTTGCCTGGTACCTGTGAGTCTGTGGTTTAGATCCATAGCACAGGGCCAGGGGAGCATGAACTACGAACTGAGTAAATATCTTCTGAGGGAGGTCTTGGGAGATGAAGTCTGGGTGGGCTTTGGATCCACAGGATATGTGTGTCTGTACATATATACCCACAAACTCATAAAAATTTTTTTTCTGTAAGGAGTAGGAAATTTAAATGAAAAAGAAATATGATCCTAACAGTATTAACATCATTTTAGTGATTCAAAAGAAAACAAAATTACCAAGTAAACGGACAGTTTCTTCATCAGCTGAGATTGTAACTGTAAAAGAAATAATAAAAGCTTTAAAAATGCATTCCCTCAAGTCATATATACCTCTATTCAAAGCTGAACAACCAAATGTTTTCTCTAATTTAAGACACCAATAATTTGGTTTAGCTCCTACTTAGGTTCGAGTGCAGAAATACTATCCATTAAGTTTTATTTTCTTGACATCAAAATATAACAGGTGTTGTTATATCCTGTTTATTCCCTGGAAATAAAACAATTTATAAATGGTAATAAAAGAAGCCTTAAAGGAAGAATAAAAAGCCATTAGATTTTATAGGAAACATTTTTATAGAGGCTGAAATGAAGTGAAGAAAATCAAGTCAGATTCCTCAGACATATTTTCAGATAAGAGAAAGATGATATTTGAGAGGAGTAATTCTCTATTAAAGTATACAGAGAGGAGCCAGGTAGGAAAATTAGCAATGGACTTTGTGATAAAATAGGGTAGTATAAATTATACAACTAAGATTTAACCTAGTAACGGGCATATGATCATTACCAGGTAATGGAGTCACGTTTGCTGAAATTGGATCTGTGACTGCAAAAACAAAATGACAGTGAAAAGAAAGCATTCAAATATAGCCTCCTTGAAATTTTACTCTTAGATCTTGTATAAATTCATGAAAATAAGTCTGGTAAGTGGTGTGCATTTATTTTGTGGACTTATACATGCAGGCATGAAATGGTGTGTGAGAAGTTGGCATTTTGCAAGGTGGATCGAAAACATGTCTCATTGTGAGTATTGACTACGCGTCAGATAATTGACATCTCTAATCCTTATAAGGGGCTGGGATTTAGCTCAGTGGGTAGAGCACTGCGCTGCAGTCTCTGAGGCCCCGAGTTCAATTCCCAGCACCACAAAAATGGGAGAAGGACGTGGCAATCCACTCCCAAAGCAATCCCGAAGTACTCAGCCATTGAAAACCCTATGAGGGTCGCTATGAGTCGGATACCGACTCGACGGCACCTAACAACAACAACAATCCTTACAAGGGCTGGGATTTAGCTCAGTTGGTAGAGTGCTGCACTGCAGTCTCTGAGGTTCCGAGTTCAATTCCCAGTACCTCATAAATGGGAGAAGGACCTGGCAATCCACTCCCAAGGCAATCCCGAAACAGTCAGCCATTGAATACCCTATAAGGATCGCTATGAGTTGGATACTGACTTGAGAGCACCTAACAACAACAACAATCCTTACAAAGATGAATCCAGGTAAGTATTGATGCTATTTCCGAAGTGAGGAGGGGCGGGGGGTTAGCTCAGTTGGTAGGGTGCTTCTCTGTGCACTCTGAGGCCCTCGGTTTGATCCCCAGCACCATAAAAATGGGAGAAGAACTTGGCAGCCCACTCCTGAAAACAATCAGCCATGCCCCTTAAGGCAAAATCGAGATACACATATATAGGTAGATGTTGTTGTTGTTGTTGTTAGGTGCCGTCGAGTCGGTATCCGACTCATAGCGACCCTCATAGGGTTTTCAATGGCTGACTGTTTCGGGATTGCCTTGGGAGTGGATTGCCAGGCCCTTCTCCCATTTATGTGGTGCTGGGAATTGAACTTGGGACCTCAGAGACTGCAGCGCAGCGCTCTACCAACTGAGCTAAATCCCAGCCCATATAGATAGATATACTCACAAAAAAGACACGCAAGTAGAAAGGAGGCCATGGGTGAGGAGGGAGGGGTTAGGGAAGGAGGGTTATGGGAGGGTAAGGGGAAGTTAAGGTGAACAATGTACAATGAAATGTATGTATGGAAATTCATAACGAGACCCATTAGGTTGTACATTAAAAATTACTAATACAAAAGGTTTTTTGTTGTTGTTTTTTTTAACAGAAAGAAACCCCTATGAATAGCAGAGAAGCACTGACATAGTGCCAGGCATGGCACAGTGCTGGGGCATATTTCTTTCTGTTGTACATATGGTCGCTATGAGTCGGACCCTACTTGAGGGCACCTAACAACAACAAGAGGTGAGGAAATGGAGATTCAGAGGGACTGTATAAAACAAACAGGCCAAAGCTGGGCGCAGTGGCGCACACCTGTAATACCAGTGGCTCGGGAAGCAGAGGCAGGAGGGTTGCAAGTTTGAGACCAAAGGCAGTCTGCGTAACTTAGTGAGACCCTGTCTCAAAAAGTGAAAAAATGGACTGGGGGCGCAGCTCAGTGGTCCAGTACTTGCAAAGCATGCAGGCGCGAGGCCCTGGGTTCAACCCCCAGTACTGGGAAAAAAATAAAACAAAACAAAACAAAACCAACCAGACCACCCACAGTTCAGACCTGTAAGGCCTCAAAGCACATACTCTTTCCAGTCACTCTGCCTTTCAGGGGCAGAAGGTGTGGGAGTGGCTTTTACCTTGGGTTCAGGATGTAAATCAGGGGTGAGGAGGAAGGAGGATAAGGGTTCATGGCCACCACGCCTGGCTTGACCCTTTGAAAAAGCACTTCCTGCAGAAACTGGGAATGGCTTGGGCTCCCATGCTTTCAGAAAGGAAGTGAAACATATGTATGCCTCCAAATCTGTGTGAAAAGTACTCAATTGCCAGCTGGGTGCACTGGCACACGCCTGTAATCCCAGCGGTTCGCGAGGCGGAGGCAGGAGGATCGCAAGTTCGAGACCAGAGGCAGTCTGTGTAACTTAGCAAGACCCTGTCTCAAAAAGTAAAAAAAAAAAAAAAAAGGGCTGAGGGTGCAGCTCAGTGGTCCAGCACTTGCAGAGCATGCAGGCGCGAGGCCGTCCAACTCTCAGTACTACAAAAAAAAAAAAAAGCCAGTGAGGAAAGTTCTGGTAAAAATGGAGTCATAGTGGCAGGGAAAGAAGGACGAGGAGAAATGGAGGATGGAAGGAGGGAAGGAAGGAGGGAAAGAAGAAAGAAGGAAGGCAGGCAGGAAGACCACATTGAATATAAGTGAAAAGGAAGTATTAAACTTTGGTTTCACTGAGTTTTGCCCTTGCATATTTTCAAAGTAACAAGGACTTGAAAAAGAAAAAAAGAAAAAAGAAAAGAAATAGAAGAAAGTTCAGTCTTGTTACTGAAGACATCAGTGTCACAGGGACTTGGAGGAATCGCACAACTGGATTCTTCAGCAAAGCCTAGAAGCTGAAGTGACTTTGGATGGGAGTGGGAAGCCTGTGTTGTCTCCCCCTAGCTCTGTGACCCTAGGCAAATGTCTTTGCTTCTCTGAGCCTCATTTTCTCCCAGAACAAGGGTGATGTGGTCCAGTTCCTTACTCCTCCAGTGGAGTCCATGACCAGAGGCATCACTGGCATAGCCTGACAGAAATGGGGAACTCAAACTACCCGGAGCCCCTGAACCTGCGTTTAACACCTTCTTTGGGAGGTTCACGTGCATTCGAACATCTGAGTGTCTCTGGCCTAGACCATCTCCACATTCTCCCCAGGGGTCTATGTTGAGACTCTTTTATTCCGCTCACCCTGTCACCAGCACCTGCCTTCACTCTGTTCGGTTTCATAACCAATGAGCAGAGACATAATCAATCAGTGGGGACAGGAGCGGCCTGGGATCCTCTGGGGAGCCGACTGGCTTTTCCTGACCTCGCTCCCTTACTCCCCAACTCTCCTGGAGAAACAGGAAGTGTTTCTTCTGGGCCTGTTAATTCTAGCTGGGCTGGGGGCGCTCCCAGGGAGTGCAGTGAGCAGAGTATGTACCTGGAGAAGAAGGGGCGTCTCCTGAAGTGGGCATTGTATCTGCAAACAGAAAAAAAAATGTTTTGGTTTGGCCAACAGCATGGTAGAAACCAGAAGAGCAACTGAACCAAATTAACACTTTCACAAGCCAGATCTCCTTTTTGTGTGTTCTGGCGTGCTGGCTGGGCCAAAGCATGATCTGAAACATAACACACCTGGCCAGGCAGTGAGGTGTGGGCCCTCAGCCCTGGCTGCCCATGAGCACAGCTGAGCAAGACCAGAGCTGCAGGCAGAAGATGCCGCTTTTGCATCTATTGCTGAGGGAGGGGAATGTGGGCTCCGCTTCTGGGAAAAGGAGGTTGGGTGTTCTGTGTACACTGAGGTTTCTGCCATAGACAAAGAACTCAGTACTCAGGTTCATTTTCCAGACAGAAAAAGTTGATCATGTTTAACAAGATATGTGATAGGCAGACAACCTTACCAGAGGAAGGGTCTCCTGCTGTGGTGGAAGACGCATCTGCGTATAAATCGCGAGAACTGGATGCTGAAAATTGAGAAGAGCGTGGGATGTGTCTTTTCATCCATCTTTACCTTGTGGTCAATGTGATCATGACATGGACTCATTTTCTAAACAGAACGTGACGACCAAGAAGCCATCTCACTAGTTTGAACAGCACAATGAGACTTTACCGGTTGGAGAGGCTGCTTCTGCGGAGGTTGAAGAAATATCTGTAGATGAAGAGAAGAGGAGACCTAAATACCTGCAGAGAGGACGCCCACGTTTCTGTTTCTCCCCGGTCTATCTGAGGGGCAACGTCATCACGAAACAGGCTACTTCGATACACGTCAGTCCAAGAAGAGGCACTTGAGGGGACTGTCCACTGAGTTCTACCTGGTGTAGACGTGACATCAGTTGAGCTTGAAGCTGCAGATGTACCAAAAAATGACACGACAAGGCAGCCATTAGACAGTCATGTCAGGCACCTGTGCTTCTAGCTGAGCCAGGAGACCTGGCGGCCACCTAGACCAGCGTGCCTGGGCAGGCTTATCTTCCTGCTCTCCAGCCAGGAGTATGGCGGGCCTGCTCCAGGTCCTCTGCTGCCGCCGAGCCTCACCCCTACTCCTGGGGTCTCCATTCCTGTTGCCCACCCTCTGCTTCTTCCCATAGTGTTGTTTGGAGGGCGACAGCTGTAGTCCAAGTTTTTGAGCTGTGTAGGGCTGATCTATCAAGATTCTGTATGGGAGCTGAGTGTGGTGGCGCACGCCTGTAATCCCAGTGGCTTGGGAGGTGGAGGCAGGAGGATCACAAGTTTGAGACCAGAGGCAGTCTGTGTGACTTAGCGAGACCCTGTCTCAAAAAGTTAAAAAAAAAAAAAAGAAAAAAGGGCTGAGGGTGCAGCTCAGTGGTCCAGCACTCACAGAGCATGCAAGCACAAGGCCCTGGGTTCAACCCCCAGTACCGCAAAAAAAATTTAAAAATAAAAAATAAAAATAAAAATTCTGTATGGGGACTTGCTTTCCCAGCCTTCATCCTCCTTTGAAATGGGCAGGAGGCAGCGAGTCAGGAAAGGGTCAGTTTTGAGGTTGGAACTTGCTCTAGATGGGCTGTTTCAAGACACAGCTGAGAGTGGGGCGGGGTGGCAGGTCATTTGTTCTTTATACTAAGTGTTGCCCTCTAGCCTAGCTTTATCAATAATAAAGGCTATCTTTCGTTGCTGACATTGATGTTTTAGTTCTCAATTATTTCAATATCTTGTTGTTGTTGTTGTTAGGTGCTGGCGAGTCATGTCTGATTCACAGAGACCCTCATAGGGTTTTCAATGGCTGATTGTTTTCAGGATTGCCTTGGGAGTGGATTGCCACATCCTTCTCCCATTTTTGTGGTGCTGGGAATCGAACTCGGGACCTCAGAGACCACAGAGCGGTGCTCTACAAACTGAGCTAAATCCCAGCCCCTGTTTCAATATCTAGAGTAGGGAAAACTCCCTTATTTATTGCACCCCTCCCAAGAAATACCCTCCATCCTCTATTTGGAAAGTTCTTGGTCTTATTGACATAATAGGAATCCCTCATAATGTCAACCAGCATTACTCAAACTCTATTGCACAAGAGGGCTAGGATTTAGCTCAGTTGGTAGAGCACTGTGCTTCAGTCTCTGAGGTTCCGAGTTCAATTCCCAGCACCGCAAAAAATGGGAGAAGGGCCTGGCAATCCACTCCCAAGACAATCCCGAAACAGTCAGCCATTGAAAACCCTATGAGGGTCACCAAGAGTCGGATACCGACTCGACGGCACCTAACAACAACAACAAATTGCACAAGAGGCGAATTACTTGTTATCTTAGTCAACTCTGCATCCTCGCTGCTTTGGCACAGAGCTGGCTCATAGCCATCCTCACTGAATGCTGGCTGAGGGTCAAGGACAATCAGTGAAAGTCATGGCTTGACAACTCTCTATTCTGGTCTCCAGGAGAAAGCCCTCCACAGAGTCGAGCAGGGAGTGGTATTTGACCCTCAGTGGGTCCAGCGTGTGTTTTCCTGGATGTGGCTTAATTGGCTGAGCACGTTTTTCCTTTGGCCCATGCATTTGACTAGGCCATCTAGAACGCCTTTACCAGCAGGGGATAAAGAGAGAGCCTTTTTGAGGCAGACAAACATAAATATTTTCAAAAACTCAAAAAAAGTTACTAAAGATTCCCAGTACCTCAAAAGTAAGTCAGTAAATAAATAAAGCTACTCAAAGATCAAATAAGTTGACCAAATGGTTGTTTAAGAATTCATTGGAAATTAGAATAATTTATAGCAAATAAGGTGGAATCCAAAAGAACATTTAAATTACCTGCTGAAGTGGTTATAACAATTTTCAACGATCCTAGAAATAAGAAAAGGTAATTGGTCAAAACCTACCAAACAGCAAGCAAATGTTGCTTTGTAATTAATTTGTCTATCCCTAGAGCACAGAACTCTGCTTTTCCTTTATTTAATTAGCATCAATTGATCACCCTTCCCTCTGTGCCACACACTGTGCGGATGCTGGAGTGAAACAGTCAGCAAAACTATACATGGTTCCTTTCCTCAAAAGAAGGACCATTCATGGGGAGGAAGAGACTGAATGATAATGCAAATAAATGTAACATGCAATGGTGACAAGTGCTCTGACAGAGAGGGGTGTCACGGTACAAGTGACCTGATCTGGCCAGGCACTCCCCTCTGGCTCAGTGACCCTCCCACCACCTTCTGCCTGGCACAGGATCAGGCCTGAAAGAGGTGCTGTGTTCAAAGGCAATAACATCCTGATACCACTCCACCCCCAAGCCTGTCATCATTTTGGTCCCTGTAGCATGAAGACCATCTTGGTGTCCTATGGGTGCCATGCAGGGGTAGAGGGCATTACCGGGTGGAAGGGTCATTTCTTCTTCTGAAAAAGTTATGCCTGGATGTGAAACACACACAGAAATGGTAGTCAGCCGATCAGGAAGTGTTTGTTCATTCTCTGTGGACACTCAGTCCTGTCTTTGCTAGGATCTTACACACCAGTCTTTGTTGGTGGAAAAATCCTTGTACAATGACTGGTTATTTCCTGTCTTCCTGAAGCAGAGCTTAAGAATCCAAATTAATCCAAATTATCCCATGGCCTGTGATATACTAAATTAAATCTTCCCTGAAATGACAACTGCCTCCCTGTTCTTTTAAACAAAGGATATTGATCCTGTTTTAACCTGCAAGATTCAGACTTGTTAGGAGAAACATCACTGTTGTTTATATTGGGATGTGATACAGAGGAATCTCAAAGGACATCAAGGTAAGTGGGCATTTTTGCTCTGTATCATTATATTGGGAAGGTCTGGTGACACTGAATGGGTTTTCCTTTTTTTTCTTTTCTTTTTTTTTTTTTTTTGCGGTACTAGGGGTTGAACCTAGGGCCTTGCGCTTGCATGCTCTGCAAGTGCTGCACCACTGAGCTGCACCCTCAGCCTATTTATTTTACTTTTTGAGACAGGGTCTCTCTAAGTAATGTAGACTGCCCCTGGTCTCAAACTTGCAATCCTCCTGTCTCTGTCTCCCAAGCTGCTGGGATTACAGGCATGCACCACTGCACCCAGCTCACTGAATGGGTTTTCTAAGCCCTCCTGTGGCTATTGAAACATCTCCCAGCATTCCCTGCCATTGCCCATATAGATCTACTGTCAGGTTTACCCTTCCCGGCCCCTGCATCCCCTACTTCCAACCTATTTTCTCTCCTAATGTACAGTCGGTAGGGAGGCCAGCTAACCAAATACTATATGTGCATACAAAGTAGAAATGGCAGGCTCCGAGAGAGCCTCTGTGGGCTGCCTGTATGTGTAAGCAAGCTCTTTACTTGGACTTGAAGGTTGTGTGTGGACGGAGATGGTGTCCTAACTTGGCTGCATTGAGCCCTCCTTTGTCTATTTCTGGGATCTAGTTTATTTTCCAAGGGATTAACTCAGCCACGTGACTCCTGGACAAACAGGGGTATCCTTGTACTATTGGTAGAATTTCAGTACAGTAATATCCACGAGGGGGCTGGGATTTAGCTCAGTTGGTAGAATGCTTCTCTGCAGTCTCTGAGGTCCCGAGTTCAATTCCCAGGACCGCAAAATGGGAGAAGGATGTGGCAACCCACTCCCAAGGCAATCCTGAAACAGTCAGCCATTGAAAACCCTATGAGGGTCGCTATGAGTCAGATTTGACTCAACGGCACCTAACATCAACAACAACAATATCTGTGAGAGAGGTAGTAAGAGGGCAAATGTGAAGATAATTTCTTACCTGTTGCAGGAACCAAATCTGTGACTGAAACTGAGGTAGGAACTATCAAAACAAGCAAAGTGAAGGAAAATTGTCATTAAATACCACCCTCATCAATCAAGTTCATAAAGAATTCAAAGGAATAAAGATCCTATTTACAAATGTGCCCAACACATTTGATTTTACTTTGTACCCAGTTGATTCCCCTATTGATTGAGGTGGCCCAAGATTTTGCTTTACTTGGTTCTACAATCAACACTCATGGAAGCAGCAGTCAAGCAGTCAAAAGATGCATTGCATTGGGAAAAGCTATTGCAAAAGACCTCTTTAAAGTGTTGAAGAGTAAAGATGTCACATTGAAGATGAAGGTGCACCTGACTCATGCCATGGTATTTTCAGTTGCACCATATGCTTGTGAAAGCTGGACAATGAATAAAGGAGATAGGAGAAGAATTGATGCTTTTGAATTATGGTACTAGAGATGAATCCCGTGGACTGCCAAAAGAACCAACAGGTCTGTCCTAGAAGGAATGGAACCAGAGTGCTCCTTGGAAGCAAGGATGGCTAGACTGCACCTTAAGTATTTTGGATATATTGTCAGGAGGGACCAATCCCTGGAGAGGTTATATCATATTTGGGAGAGTAGTGAGTCAATGAAAATAAGGAAGGCTTTCCACTAGATGGCTGCAACAATGGGCTTAAACTTAAAAAAGAGTGGGGCTGCAAAGCTCCCATTGCTGTGCCTTATACAAGTGTAGACACTCAGTCCCCAGGACAAGGCTGTAAGGCAGTTGTTTTAATCCTCTTGATGTACAGATGGGCTGGGGTTTAGCTCAGTTGGTAGAGCGCTGCTCTGCACTCTCTGAGGACCCTGGTTCTATCCCCAGCACCGCAAAAATGGGAGAAGGACTTGGCAATCCACTTCCAAAACAATCCCGAAACAATCAGCCATTGCAAACCCTGTGAGGGTTGCTATGAGTCGGACATGACTTGATGGTACCTAACAACAACAAGCTCTGCAGATCAAGAAAGAGCAGCTTTGAGAGGCAAGGGCGTTTGCCAACCATCACCCGAGTGATCTAGGTTCTCTGGCTCCAAATCTTGTGGTACTGCCTTGCTACTCAAAGGGCTTTGGGGGCCAGAGAAGTCTGAGAAAAACTGCATTGAGCCAAATATTTAAAAAGATCTCATACTGCAGGACTTGCCAGAGACTATTGCGCTAACAGACTGTGAGTCTTCAAGAGAGATATGGTATTTCTTCAACTTATCTGGCCATGCAAATCCTTCTTTCAAATTTTCATATCACTGAATCAGTGTGTGGTACCATGACATGCACTTAGGAGATAGAATATTCTGTTATTTTCTGAAAACATGAAGTAGAATTATGTCTGAGATGTCTGAAGTCCTATGATGATTAAAAAATAAAAGCAAACCGATCAAACACCTCCAGGTGTGGACATGGATGAGATGTGAGTGAAGCCGTATCACTAAAACTTGATCTCAGGGACCAGCTGTTGCATTAAAGAGAGAAGAACAAAGCGGACATACTGTATGCCAGGTACAAAGGCATGTCACCTGCTCAACTCACTGTTTCAGTCAATAAATGTAGAAACACCTTATGCTGATTTGATATTTACTTTCATATGAACTATAAACTGCAACCCCAATCATGGAAGGCAATCCATGTCCATCTAACTTACAGGAAGCAAGAAAGAAAATAAAATTACCAGATGAAGGGGTCATTTCTGTGGCTGCTCCTGAAATTGCAAAACAGAAACTTAGAAGACATTTTCTTAATTAAAAAGTTGATGCATTTAGATATATTAAGATGGAAACAAAACAACTTCTGAAATGGGAAGCTGAAAATAAGAGATAGACTAAAATAGAGGCAGGGATACACGAGGGCAGGAAGTGAGAAATGGCCCTTGGTTGTGAAAATAATATAATCCCCTAGGAGGGGTTGGAAAGGCCATTTCACTGATGCAGTAAAGAGGAAGTCTTTTCTAGAGTGGCAAAGTCAGAGGACTCTTCCTAATTCTGACCTTAGATTTCTAACACGGATTTCTCATTTACCCAAACTAGGTTTATATCAATACCAAGTTGTCTGAACGCTAAAGCAAAGTGGTTCCTTAATATAATAAAGCACATTGTTGAGGTTAGGTGCCATAGAGACAGCTCTGGCTCAAGCGACCTTCATAGGGTTTTCAATGGCTGATACTTTCACGATTGCTTTGGGAGTGGATCGCCACATCCTCTTCCTGCTTTTGCAGTGCTGGGGATTGAACCTGGGTCCTCGGAGAGTGCAGTGCAGCGCTCCACCAACTGAGCTAAACCCCAGCCCAGAATAAAGCATATTAATCCCTTTGTTGTTGTTGTTGTTAGGTGCCGTCCAGTCGGTATCCAACTCATAGCGACCCTCTGTACAACAGGGAAAACACTATTGTCAGTGCTTCTCTGCTGCTCATAGGGTTTTCAATGGCAGATTGATTTTTGGGAGGGGGTTGCCAGGTCCTTCTCCCAATTAATCCCTTACTCAGTGTTTATTTACAGTGGTTTATCATTCATCATAGTTGAACTGCACATGTGATTCCCCTCAGTTGGGGGCTGCCTCTCCTGCCTACCCGCACCGAGGCAGTGATTCTGACAGATTTGCCTTAGTAAGTACAACAGCAACAGTGATAGAACAGCAATATTTTTGTGTAGTTATAGTTTGTCGGCCTGCAGCGGTAGCCCTGTGGCATCTGATCCCATCAGATCTTGGAAGCTAAGCAGGGTCGGGCCTGGTTAGTACCTGGATGGGAGACTGCCTGGGAACACCAGAAGCTGTAGGCTTGGGAGAAGGACCCGGCAACCCCCTCCCAAAAAATCAATCTGACATTGAAAACCCTATGAACAGCAGAGAAGCACTGACAATAGTGTTTCCCCTGTTGTACAGAGGGTCACTATGAGTCGGATACCGACTTGATGGCACATAACAACAACAACAACATAGTTTGTCGAGACCTGCAGCCATAGCTCTGTTGCATCCGATCCCATCAGATCTCAGAAGCTAACCAGGGTTGGGCCTGATTAGTACTTGGATGGGAGACTGCCTGGGAACACCAGGTGCTGGAGGCTTGGGAGACAGACATAGGAACCCACTCCCAAAAATCAATCCGCCATTGAAAACCCTATGAACAGCAGAGAAGCACTGACACTAGTGTTTCCCCTGTTGTACGTAGGGTCACTATGAGTCTGATACCGACTCCACAGCACCTAACAACAACATAGTTTGTCAAATGCTTGACTATTCTATGTGGGTTGCCTTGTCTACTCCTTCTAGCAGCTCCATGAGGTTAAGTACTATTCTTTCCTTTATTTTACAACTGTTTAACCTCCTCCACCCTCAACTTGTGTATTCCATGGTGGGGACACTTTTCAGCATTGGAGCAGAACTCCACTGATATAGACACGGGGCCGGCTCCAGCATGGAGAGACGTCCAGATGCCTGCGGGAGTTCTGGGCTTGGCCTGGGCCGTTCCAGGACGGACCTTCACTCACCTGAGCAGACGACGGCAGCATCTTCATGGTGCCCACAGTTGTGGGCAAGCAAGCCACAGTGAGGGCACTGCCCAGGGTGGCCTCCCCTCCCGTGCAGTTGACATCATCGAGAACAATGCTGCCTGAGCCAGGGCCAAAGCTGGCTCCCGGGAGGGCAGACCAGGCCAGGCCACAGCCCAGCTGCCTGCAGACCACCTGGGCGTCCTCTAGGGACCAGCCGTCATCGCACACGGTGCCCCAGGCGTTGGCGTGGTAAACCTCCACTCGGCCCTCACACCTGCTTGCCCCACTCGCCAGCCGCAGGCTGAGACCTTGGTGGACATTCCAAAGAACAACCCCCATGAGGACCCATCCCCGAAGGCCACCAGAAAGGCCAGCTGTTTCCTGGGAACTGTGCACTGCCAGTCAAGGATAACAAACCTACTCCCCCTTCTTTCATTTCATTTCATTTTCACATTTTTGCCCCGAGTACCACTCAGTGTGTTTTCCAAGGTTACAACTGGTCAAGAGATGGTTGTTCCTTGGCCAGATGGACAGCAGCTTGCACCATCATGTCACTGTCCTTGCACTGTGCGTTGCAAAATCGTGGGTTCTGACACTGAGTTTGTTGGGTTTTTCATGAGAAGCTATCAGGCACTCGCCTACTGATGCATGTACCTTTGTGCTTGTTGGTCAAGAGATGGTGACAGTAGCTTCCATCTGTACTGAGCCCATGGGAGAAGGATGTAGCCATCCACTCCCGAGGCAATCCGAAAAAAGTCAGCCACTGAAAACCCTGTGAGGGTTGCTGTGAGTCAGACATGACTCAACGGCACTTAATAACAACAACATACTGAGCCCAGGCTCAGGTGTGACCCGTGTGTGAAGTTCTTCCAGGGAATGGGAAGGGCGGTCATGGCCGGCGGATGCTCATGTTCAAAGGGCAGTGTGTCAAAAGGGAGCAGAAGCGGCACACGCTCAGAGTATAGCTAAGGTGAGTTCCTGGGTGGGGTTGGGTGGAGATCGGGGGTCAGCAGGCTATCCTGAGCCTTCCTAGGTGCCAGCTTCCTAACCAGCCCCTCCACGCCATCCTTGCATCTCAGTCTTTTCTTCCCTCTCACTTTCCAATCTCAGATTTTCTAAGTGAGCCCAGACATTCCCAGCCCTTCCTCCAGCAGCAGCTGTTTGCCGGGTGGCCGTGGAGGAAGGTGGAAATGGATGGTGCATTTAGCCCAGCTGCTTCCTCCCACAATAATGCAGGAGTCCTTCTGACCTCCAGCTCTACAAAGGGAAGGCAACTCATGAGAGAAGAAAGGGTTACCTGTGGATGTGGACACCTCTGTTGGCTTTAGAAAAGATGCTAAGGACAAATAGAAAGCAAAAGAAGAAAATTATACAACATCTTGGTTCAGTATCAAGCACATTCAACTCTCTGGCAATTGTCAATGAGATCTCCATCTTTTGGATTATATACACACAGCTTCTGAGGCTGGGATTTATAAAGCACAGTTGGTAGAGCGCTGCGCTGCAGTCTCTGAGGTCCCGAGTTCAATTCCCAGCACCGCAAAAATGGGAGAAGGACCTGGCAATCCACTCCCAAGGAAATCCCAAAACAGTCAGCCATTGACAACCCTATGAGGGTCGCTATGAGTCGGATACCGACCCGACGGCACCTAACAACAACAACAACAGGCAGCTTCTGGCTCTAAACCAGATTCCTTTCTTTGTAGGGAGTACCCCTTTAACCCTCAGCCAGCGTGTGCCCAGCAAATATGAACCAACTCATTCAAGCTCAAGAAAACCATAGTTTAGGGTCAAGAAATGTTTCCTTTTAAAAAACAGATATATTTTAGGGTCAAGAAAGCATCCTTGATGCTCTGTTATCCAGAATAACCTCCTATAGTGCTTTGTTGAAGGTTTGGGGTCATTGATTTTTTTCCCCCAACTCTGCATATTGAACTTTACTCTTAAAAAACTTCCATGGAGCCGGGCACAGTGGTACACCCCTGTAATCCCAGTGGCTCGGGAGGCGGAGGCAGGAGGATCGCAAGTTTGAGACCAGAGGCAGTCCGCGTAACTTAGCGAGACCCTGTCTCATAAAGTAAAAAAATTGGGCTGGAGGTGCAGCTCAGTGGTGCAGCACTTGCAAAGCATGTAAGTGCGAGTCCTTGGGTTCAACCCCCAGCAATGGAAAAGCAAAAACAAAAACAAAAAAACTTCCATGGAAGAGCAGCAGCGGATGGAATATTAAGTGTAACAAATACTGGCCCAAACAGAGACCAGAGCAAACCAAACACTGTTTCTCTCAGCTTCTTCATTCTTAATTCTGTCAAGTACAAAGCAGTGTGCACAGATCAATCCCTTCAGGGCTCTGGGTTTGGACAAGGTCAGAAGCTAATGGCCGATGTCCAAGTAGCATATCCCACCATACAGCAAGCACTGCTGTACCCACTCTGCAAAAATAAATCACTGGATCCCAACACAGCCTTAGGAGGCAAATGCTACCATCCTCCTTAGCCACAGCCAGATGAGGAAACTGAGGCATGAAGCGGTTCAGAGATTTTCTAGAGCCTTCACAGCTGATAAATGATGACGACGGCATTTGGTCCTCAGCCACTACCCTCTGCCCAGGGTGACTTTGCCAAGGCAAGTTAGAGCCAATCAATGAAGAAAAAGTGAAATTACCTGAAGTTGTGTCACTCACAGCAGCTGATGGTGTTAGGTGAGGCAGAGAGGCTATGAAAGACATAAGAAATAGACTACGTCATCTCCCTCCCTTCTCCTTACACACGAGAGGTAGACATGCTTATTCCAATCAGAAAGGGGAAATGCAAACAAATGCACCTCACCTGGGCATCTAAGAATGGCCCTGAGTTACCACAGTTACAACCACCTGATGGCCTGGATCTCTGGGTCCATTTCTGTCCTGCTGCTGGACACTGTAATACCATTTCATTTTCTTTTGTTCCCCCCAGGTACTGAGGGTTGAACCCAGGGCCTCACGCCTGCATGCTTTGCAAGTGCTGGACCACTGAGCTGCACCCTCAGCCCATTTTTTTTTTTTTTAACTTTTTTTTGAGACAGGGTCTTGCTAAATTACGCAGACTGCCTCTGGTCTCAAGCTTGTGATCCTCCTGCCTCTGCCTCCCAAGCTGCTGGGATTACAGGTGTGCGCCACTGTGCCCAGCACCATTTCATTTTCTGTCTTTTCTTTTGGCAAACTGTGGCCACGTGACAGTCACCCTGGGTGGAGAACCCATCTTGCCACGTGGTTTGGTTCTGTAATTCTGCCTGCCTGTGTGTCGGGGGGTCTTGCCTCCCAGAGTAAATGCGAATTTGTGAGAGGCAGAATCACATTTATGTGAAAGACATACATGGGCAACCTGTGTGCAGGGAAGATGTGGGTGGTGGAGTTGGGTCCAGTGCCCCAGGGAGGGATAAAAGAGAATCCAGAGTTGCTGCTTGGTGGCCTTCCTGGCACCTCTGACCCACCCCTGACATCTAAGGGCTTTGGCTTCAAATATGGATCTATAAGCTTTGGCCCTGTCCTCTGATGTTACATTAAGCACGTGGTTTTAGCTCTTGCTTTCCTCAGAACACTGCTCCTGTCTCTTGGCTTTTCTCCTCTTCTCTTGGAGCCTTACAGTACCTCTGTTCTCCTTGTCCCCTTGTCCTATCCTCTCTAGCTGATAAGCCAGTCTCTGCCTCTTCAGGCCAGGCCCAGCAGGATGCAGAAATAGGTGAGGACTTTGACTCCAACTCCTGAATTTGTTTGCAGAAATTGAACAGGGATAAAATTGAGGAATAAGAACCTGAGCTAGAACCTGGGAGCCCAACTGTTAGGAAACATTCCAGAGTTCCCTGTAAGGTGAGGGAACTGGACCAAGGAGATGGGTCCTGATGGGAGCGAGACTTTTTGAGGTGGTGTGCCTTCTATCTAAGACTTATTTAGTATATTAAGATTTGGAAATTGACATTTAGTTCCATTTTGAATAAGACTATTTTCAGATAGGCAGGGGCATAAATTAATTGGATTAGAAAGTTCTCTGAGTAGCTGGGCGTGGTGGCGCACGCCTGTAATCCCAGTGGCTTGGGAGCCAGGAGGACCGCAAGTTCGAGACCAGAGGAAGTCTGTGTAACTTAGCGAGACCCTGTCTCAAAAAGTAAAGAAAAAAATTAAAAAGGGCTGGGGGCCCAGCTCAGTGGTCCAGCACTTGCAAAGCATGCAAGTGTGAGGCCCTGGGTTTAACCCCCAGTACCACAAAAAATAAATAAAAAAACCTATGGTACATACACACAATGGAATACTACTCAGCAATCAAGAAAAATGAAATAAGGTCATTTGCAGCAAAATGGATGGAATTAGAGAAAACTATTTTAAGTGAACAAACACAAGCTCAGAAAGAGAAACATCACATATTCTCACTCATATCGGGGAGCTGAATCAAAATGATAAGAAGGAAAAATCCTATTCAAAGGTCGGATCAAAATAAAAGGGGAAAAAAAAAGCTAAGAATGGTGTCAATATAAATGGTCTAGAAAATGCATGCAAGTGTTCTGACAAGATAAAAACAAAGTTCACTACAGGAAAAGTTTCTATCTTAGACAGAACTGGAACCCAAGGACATATAGAAAAATATTATCAAGTAAATGATAGAAAAGACTTAGATGGGGAGGGTGTGGGGGGGAAATATTCAAGCGGGTAAGGGGGAACCTATATGAATAAAGTACATCAAAATGCATATATGGAATGTCACAATGAAAAGCATGTCAGAATGAGTCACATTAAGGTGTACATTAAAAATTTCCAATAAAAAATAAAATAAAATAATAAATAAATAAATAAATAAAATAAAGAAAGTTCTGTTTTTAAGTTTTGTAAACATTTTAACATTTAACATTTTAACATTTTAATAGTTGTATGGCCACTGTGCTTTTTTTTTTTTTTCCTTTGTGGTACTGGAGGTTGAACCCAGGGCCTTGCGCCTGCATGCTCTGCAAGTGCTGGACCATTGAGCTGCACCCCCAGCCCATTTTTTTACTTTTTGAGACAGGGTCTCCCTAAATTACGCAGACTGCCTCTGGTCTCGAACTTGAGATCCTCCTGCCTCCGCCTGCCAAGCCATTGGGATTACAGGCGTGCGCCACCGTGCCCGGCTGTGTTTGTTTTTATGTATTGTCATTTTATGGCAAGTGGCCCTGGTTCTGCTTCTGAGGGTAAAGTCATGAAATTTCCTTGAAAAAAGAATTCATGTAAGGAAAAAAAAAAGAGTCAGGTTGGAGGAAAGTAGTGGGGAAAAGACATGGGGAGTGGCAGGCTGGTTTGCTGGGCATCGGAAGCATTGAGGGCCTGTCTGGGATTCCCCTCCTGCTCCATGTGTGATTGGCAGGAGGCTCCAGAGCCAGAGTGTCACTAGCCTACCTGAGCAGATGACACCGGCGTCCTCATGGTGGCCACAGTTGTGGGAGAACCAGCCGCTGTGCAGACAGTGCCACAGCCTGGCTTCTGTCCCCAGGCACTCCACGTCGTCCAGGGCTATGGGGCCCAGACCTCGCTTGAAATGCGCCCTCCCGAGGGCCGCCACAGCCCCGCCACAGCCCAGCTGCCTGCACACCACCTGGGCGTCGCGCAGGTCCCAGCTGTCATCGCACACCGTGCCCCAGCTGCCATTGTGGTGCAGCTCCACACGGCCCTCGCACGGGTGGCTACCGTTGGTCAGCCTGAGGACGGCATCTGGGAAAAGTGGACATGCTCAGTTACTGCCTGGGGGCCTGTGCTGCTGCATGGGTGGGAGGGAGGGCGATACCTCTGTGCTGGTGGGGAGGGGACCTGGTGACGCAAAGTTGGCTGCAGAAGCACTTGCGGTTGAACTCTGCTGCCCGGTGACTTAGGGGGAACTTTTTTTTTTTTTTTTTTTTTTTTTTTTTTTTTTTTTTGCAGTACTTGGGGTTGAGCCCAGGGCCTCACGCCTGCATGTCATGTAAGTGCTGGACCACTGAGCTGCACCCTCAGCCCATTGTTTTTTGTTTTGTTTTGTTTTGTTTTTTACTTTTTGAGACAGGGTCTCACTAAGTTATACAGACTGCCTCTGGTCTTGAACTTTTGATCCTCCTGCCTCCACCTCCCAAGCTGCTGGGATTACAGGCGTGCGCCACCGTGCCCAGCAAGGAGGGAATGGTTTTTAAAGCTCTCTCTCTGCATTGTCTAAAGCTCCCTCTCACTGCATTGTCTACAGGGGTCAATGTGAGCCCCGCAAAGCCTGTGTAAAGTGGCAATCACCAAGCAGGTCAGCTCTGCCGCTGCTCTCAGTGGGGAAGAGGGTTCTTTAACATGGTTGTCCATGAATAGGCCCCAGGACAGCACTGGCCAAGGCCCCTTTCCTCAGCACAGGTGTTGGGCTTCTGCCCTTAGAAGATACATGCGTGGGTGGTTGTCCAGGGCAGTGCTGGGGGCTCAGCCAGGTTCTCCAAGTCACACCTTGGGAGCTGTGACCCCTAAGAAGCCTGGGAAACTCCTTGAAAATCTCTAATGCCCCGTCGGCTGAGTGGCCACCAAAGCTTACCATCATCGCAGCCATCCAAGTTCACCATGATCACGCCTATTCAAGTTCACCATGGTCATGCCTATCCAAGTTCACCATCATCGCATTCATCCAAGTTCACCATCATTGCACTCATGCAAGTTCACCATCACTGCCCCAATCCAAGTTCACCATCATTGCAGCCATCCAAGTGCACCATCACTACAGCCATCCAAGTGCACCATCATTGTGCCCATTCAAGCTCACCATCATTGTAGCCATCCAAGTTCACCATCATCACGCTCATCCAAGTTCACCATCATTGTGCTCACCCAAGTTCACCATCATCGTGCTCATCCAAGTTCACCATCATTACCCCCATCCAAGTTCACCATCATTGCAGCCATCCAAGTTCACCATCACTACAGCCATCCAAGTTCACCATCACTACAGCCATCCAAGTGCACCATCACTACAGCCATCCAAGTGCACCATCACTACAGCCATCCAAGTGCACCATCATTGTGCCCATCCAAGTTCACCATCATTGTGCCCATTCAAGCTCACCATCATTGTAGCCATCCAAGTTCACCATTATTGTGGCCACCAAAATTCACCATCATTGCCCCCATCCAAGTTCACCATCATTGCCCCCATCCAAGTTCACCATCATTGCCCCCATCCAAGTTCACCATCATTGCATTTATCCAAGTTGACCACTATTGCGAAGCAGGACCAGGGGCTGAGACAATTTAAAAGACCTACCTGTGTCACTTTCATCTTGTGCCAGAGAGTCATAAGATGCATAGAAGCCAATGTTGGTGACTATTGCGTCGCTGTGGAACACCACAGTCATGTGGTTTGACGAGGAGGTAAATATTGGGGTTGTTCCTGAGCAGAACCTCCCTAGTGAAAAAGATTCACTGGGCGGGCCATCAAAGATTTCAATGAAGTCATAGGGACACCCATAGAAATTTTCCATCCTGTGAAGTGAGACAGTATCATTCAATCTCAGTCCACTGCGGCTTTTTCTCTAGTACGCAGTCTCCCACACTGGATCAGAAAGGGTCAGGAAAAACGCCAGAACCCTGCATCTCTTTCCACGTGTTGGAGGAAAGGGTGATCCCATGGACACACACAAAAGGTACGCTCCTGTTCCCAAATACCTTTTAATTGTAAAGCTTTAATTCAATGGTGTCTTATGAACATAGATTAGAAGCACATAGAATCAGTTTAAGTCTTGATAGATTATGGTGAAAAGTAGAACTTTCTCCTGTCCCTGACAGTGCCCCCTCTCTTACTTTCCTTCCCAGAAGCAGCTCCAGTGAACAGAATTCTTTGATTTCCTTCCAGAAATAAAAACGATCATCCATGGGTTTCTTGTGGCTCATTCTATAGCAATACCGAATATGTGTGTGATGGCAACATGTGGTTGGACCAAAATCAGTTTCACTGGTCCCCTAGGTCCCTTAGCAAGTGGACTGCTTCTAGTTTATTTGGGTTAAAGCTGCCACAACTCTCCTCAGCCCACATGAGACTTTATCTGTCGACCAGCTTTATGGGACTGGAATTGCTGGGTTAAAAGGTTTACGCACTTAAGAATTGGATCAATGTTACAATGAGGGCTCAGGCCCAGCTTGCTTTTGAGAACTAAATGCAGAAGCTTCTTGGGAGGAAGGAAGGCAGCAGGTAGTGAGACGGGTGGGCGTCACTGAGTGAAGACCACAGCACAAGTAGGAAGCATGTACTCACTCAACCACTTCAAATGTAAGTTTGACACGAGCCCTGGCGTCCACTTGTATGTCCCACGTACATGTGACATTTGTGGGGTACGTTTTAGGATACCAAGGACTGGAGAAGGAGCCCGAGTTATTTGTTAGCAAACTACCACAAGGGAAATTTCCATCTGTAAGAGAGTGAAGAAACCCCGTGACTAGGGGCTACTGACCTTTGTTGTTGTTGTTAGGTGCCGTCGAGTCGATATCTGATTCATAGCGACCCTCATAGGGTTTTCAATGGCTGACTGTTTCGGGATTGCCTTGGGAGTGGATTGCCAGGTCCTTCTCCCATTTTTGCAGTGCTGGGAATTGAACTCAGGACCTCAGAGACTGCTGAGCAGTGCTCTACCAACTGAGCTAAATCCCAGCCCGGTGGTGGTGTTAGTGGAGTCAAAAGGGGATCCAGTGAGAAGTGAAGGAAGGAAAAGAAGCTGGGTGTGGTGGCACACGCCTGTAATACCAGGACTTGGGAGATGGAGGCAGGAGGATCCCAAGTCGGAGGTCAGTCTGGGCTACACAGAGAGACCCTGGCTCAGAAAACCAAGCCAAAACAACCGAGGCTATGTTCTGAGACTCTGTATCAAAACAAAACAAAATAAAACAACAACAAAAACCCCTAAAACAACACAAAAGAAGGAAAACCTATGCTAGGGCTACTTTTCCTGACGAATCAAAAAAAAAAAAAAAATTAGCTTTGAGGAGTCCTCTAAGCTCCCGGCCCTAACCTCTGGAGCAGACGAAACCATCCATGGGCTGTTGTGATGATGCATATGGTTGAAAGGGCTTTATGAACTCTATTGCACAGACAGGTGTACATATGCAAAAACAATGAGAAAAAAATGCAAAACGATGCAGGCCAAAGTATCTTTTCTTAGTACGGTGTGTTATAAACAGCTTATATTAGAAGATCCCTAGCTAAACTTGTGACAATAATTGATGGAGAAGTTATTAAATTGACTCCGTGTTCTGGATTCCTCTGTAAGCAGACTGAAACTCAACTCAGTGTAAATTGTCTTAACCAATCAGAAACTGCCAACTAACATCTAGAAGAAGTGCAATCAGAGTGCTCTTTAGAAGGAAGAATGGCCAGACTGTGTCTTACATATTTTGGACATATAGTCAGGAGAGATCAATCCCTGGAGAAGGACATCATGTTTGGGAGAGTGGCAGGTCAACGCAAAAGAGGAAAACCCTCCACTAGATGGATTGACACAGTGCCTGCAACAATGGGCTGAAACATAAATAAGATTGTGTGCTTGGCACAGAATTGGGAAGTGTTTCGATCTGCTGTACATAGGGTCACTATGAGTCAGACTTGACTCGACAGCACCTAACAACGTCTAGCTAGGACTTCCTACTGAAATGACCCAAAGAAAGCCATAATACCAGTGTCACCAATAAAGCATTTTCTTTGCCTTGCCTGGAAGTTTGCTCTGTCAAACAAAGCCTTCCCCTCTGCCCTCTTGATGGAGGCCTGAACCACTACAGGGTGGAGCTGCTCAATTTAAGATCACTTCAAATAAATTCTTTCAAGTTTCAATATGCCAAAGTCTATCTTTTATCAATTATATACAAATCCTGGGGCTGGGATTTAGCTCAGTTGGTAGAGCGTCACTCTGTCATCTCTGAGGTCTCGAGTTCGATTCCCAGCAACACTAAAATGGGAGAAGGATGTGGCAACCCACTCCTGAGGCAACCCCGAAACAATAAGCCATAGAAAACCCTATGAGGGTCGCTATGAGTTGGACACGACTTGACGGCACCTAACAACAACAACAACAATACACATATCCTAGCTGAAATCAAGACCAAGTCTACTTAAGGTATCTGGTGATGCCTGAAACACTGGATTTGGTGCAGGACTGCTTAAAAGCCCTTTGTGCAGCACCTCCTCATATGTGAAAGAAGAAAAGACATCCATCTGGTTACAGGAAGAGCAAAAATGGAAGACGAAGCACAGACAAGACCTCATGAAAAGCTCAAGTAAGGGCCGGGCGTGGTGGCGCACGCCTGTAATCCCAGCGACTCGGGAGGCGGAGGCAGGAGGATGGCAAGTTCGAGACCAGATGCAGTCTGCGTAACTTAGCGAGACCCTGTCTCAAAAGGTAAAAAAAATGGGCTGAGGTGCAGCTCAGTGGTCCAGCACTTGCAGAGCATGCAGGCGCGAGGCCCTGGGTTCAACCCCAAGTATCGCAAAAAAAAAAAAAAAAAAAAAAAAAAAA
>VMDO01016425.1:10245-48058 GCA_007922755.1 Pedetes capensis | reverse complement strand
GGGCCTGGTTAGTACCTGGATGGGAGACTGCCTGGGAACACCAGAAGCTGTAGGCTTGGGAGAAGGACCTGGCAACCCCCTCCAAAAAATCAATCTGCCATTGAAAACCCTATGAACAGCAGAGAAGCACTGACAATAGTGTTTCCCCTGTTGAACAGAGGGTCGCTATGAGTCGGATACTGACTCGACGGCACCTAACAACAACAACAACATATATGGCAAATATCATTTCCTAGTCTTTTCATTTTGTTCATGGCTTCTTTTTCCATTAAAAATTTTAACTTTAACATGCTGAAGTTTAGCCATCACTTTTCTTCATTTTGTATCTTGATTAAATATTTATTATAATATTTTTGCCTTTTTTTTAGGACTTCAATACAACTGGAGATTTTCTTTGATGTCAGTTATAGTGACCTGATTTTACTTTCATGTGACATGAAAGCATGTTCTATGTAAGCAATTCTTTAAATGTCATCTTTGTGAAACATCAATTTTTTGTGTGTTTATATGTATGTAGCCTTTCTACTCAATTAGCCTCTTGTCTAGCAGTCACTATAAAAGCATTTTCATTAATATGTTTAGTTAATCATCCTTGATATATGGCAGGGAAGGGAAGACTCTGGCCTTATGTTTGTTCTTTTATTTTTCCAAATCATTTCTTCTTCCATGTGAACTTCAGTTAACTTGCCAAATTCTATACACAAATTGCCAGCAAATTTTGAAATTGCATTAAATTTATAGATTAATCTGAGGCAGACAGATAATTTTTCAATACAGAATTTTTCAACTATAGAACATGGAATGGGTCTCCATTCACTCATACCATGTTTCAGAGCTTTACATTTGAAAGGATCAAGAACTTCTATTGTACAAAATTTTCTAGATCTATTTCTTTATATTTTCTTTTCAAATCTAGTCGTTATGGATAAAATACTTATTCTGATATTTCCTTCTTTCTTTTTTCTCTTCCCTTCTTTCAGTACTGGGGGCTAGAACCCAGGGCCTCACAAATGCTATGCAAGTGCTCTACTACTGAGTTGCATCCCCAAGCCACTTTTTTATTTTGAGACAGGATCTCATTAAGTTGCACAGGCTGCCTCTGGCCTGAAACTCTCAATCCTCCTGCCTCTGCTTCTTGCATAGCTTGGACTACAGGGGTGCACTATGCACACACCTTATTCTAATATTTTCTATGTTGTTATTGATGAACTATGAGAATGCCATTTTTTGTGGTTAATTATATACAGAAACCTGGTTAATGGTTATAAGAGTTTAGAGTTGTGTTGAATTTTCTTTGTAGCCAACTACATTATCTATGATAAATAACAATTTTGCCTTTAAAATTCCATCACTTATACCACTTTTAGAGCATCTGCATTTGCTAGCATCTGCATCAAAATGATAACTATTAAGGATAATAGTAAGAATTGTTAGGTTGTTGTTGTTGTTAGGTGCCGTCGAGTCAGTATCTGACTCATAGCGACCCTCATAGGGTTTTCAATGGCTGACTGTTTTGGGATTGCCTTGGGAGTGGATTGCCAGGTCCTTCTCCCATTTTTGCGGTGCTGGGAATTGAACTCGGGACCTCAGAGACTGCAGCGCAGCACTCTACCCACTGAGCTAAATCCCAGCCCAAAAGTAAGAATAGTTGTCTTTAATTCTTCTAAAAATTTAAGTATATTTACTATAATGCTTTATATTATAAAATTTATCACAAATCACTTTTTAATATTATAGTATGTTTTTCCCTTCATTTATTGGTATGATCATCTTTTCTACTTTACTCTTTTGTTATGGTCTATTGCATTTAAGATTTTTAATCTTGAATTATCCTTGAATTTTGGAGATATACACTATCATGGCTTTTAACTCATAGCTAAATTATATTATAAAATTTACCTTTTAAGTATACCTTTGTAAACTATATTTATTAAAATTTTCAATTATGATACTAAACCAGAAAATTTCAGTATATTTTTATTAGCTTCATAAAAATAATTGAATGTTTATTTTTCTATTTTGCATATACCTTTCCTGAAAAACTACAATATGGACCACTATGCCTGAACTTTGGCCAGGCATGGTGGCACATGACTATAATCCAAGGACTTGGGAGGAAAGGCAGGAGGACCATGAGTTCAATGCTAGCCTGGCTCAACACAGTGAGACACTGTCTCTAAAAGAAGAAATCAAAAGAAAAGTTTTTTGGTTTATTTTTTCTTTTTGTGAAAATCGTTTTGATTAGGTTTCTATGTCTTCAAGAACCAATTTGGTAATGAACTTTTCCAGAAAATTACTTTATTGTAAGCTTAAAATATATTGCATTATCTCCTTGTCTGATCACAGGGTATAGATTCAATTAGGTAGGAGAAATAAAACTTAGCAATTTATTGCACAGAATGATGGGCATAATAAAAATAATGGATTATATATTTAAAATTGATGAAAGAATACATTTTAAATGTTTTCACTACAAAAAGTATGTGAGAACCTGGCATTGTGGCCCAAGTCTCTAATTCTAGCACTTGGGCAGCTGAGGCAGGTGGATCAACACACATTCAAGGCTAGCCTGGGCCACATAGTGAAATCTTGTCTCAACAACAAACCAAAAAAGAAAAAAGTATGTGAGGTGATGGGGTTAGTCAGCCTGATTTAATCATTCCACATCATAAACATATCAAAACCACGTATCATCACATTTTACACCATATATACAATTATACATCAATTAAAATATGTAAAATATATCAATGTAAAATTGTTTTTGTGATTCTTATTTTTTAAATCTCAACCCTGCCCATAGTTTTGTATCCCCCTTTTCCTCATTTACTTAGTTTTTTAGATTTCAGGCTTCTTTTTCTTTTTATTTAATCATCTTGCTATAGTCTTGTCTATTCCATTTAGTTTTTTGCAAATACCATGTTTTGGTTATGTCTCTCTTTTTCCCCCTATTCTTTTATTTGTTTAATTTTTTTGTGTTTAATATCTATTATTTTCTTCCCACTTCTTTAAGCCTGTTATGTACTTTTCTCTTTTGAAATTTTATCTTTTATTTTTGAAAATTTAAAAGAATAAGCACATGTAGCACTATGAATTTAACTGAGTATTGCTTTGCTTGCCTTTCACAAGTGTTATGATGGGGGGTTTTCACTGTCATTTTATTGTATGTGTTTAGTTTTTTTGCATTCAGATTTGCTTTTAATTCAAATGTTACTTAAGAGTGACTATTCTAGTTTCCATCTATAGCACCCTGGCATCCAATTCTATCTGACATTGGAAGCTAAGCAGGATTGTCCTCGTTAATACTTGGACGGGAGACCATCTTGGAATACTGGGTGCTGCAGGTTAGGGAGAAGGACCTGGAAATCCACTCCTGAAACAATCCACCATTGAAAACCCTATGAATAACAAAGCAGCACTGACAATAGTGCCAGGCATGGCACAGTGTCAGGGAGAGTGTTTTGTCTGTTGTACATAAAGTTGCTATGAGTCGGACCCAACTCAACAACACCAAACAACAACAATTTTAGTTTCTAGATACGTGAATGTTTTTGTACCTACCCTTCCTTGTTAACTTAAACAACTTATAATACGAAAATTTTGTTTGAATTATATAATTTAGAGAGATTTCTTAAGACTTCTGTCTTCAAATTTTCAATGTGTTTTGGAAACAATAGATGGCTTCTATTTGTTGGATGTAGAGTTCTCAATATTTTAGATCAAATTCTAAACATTTTATATGATTATTAATTTATTGTCTTCATCTGTTAGTTTCTGATGTGGATTTACTTTGTATACTATTTGCTTTGTATTCAGAAGTACCATGTGTTTTAGTTAGAGGTAGATATTAGTTCTATACCATGTTACTAAATCTGAACTGGATTATTTTTTGTGGTAATAATGTTTGAGCCCATGGTTTCACGAATGCTAGGCAAGTGTTGTATCCCTGAGCTGCACTCCTTCCCCTTAGATCATGTATTCATTAAGGAAATAAAGAAATGAAAACCCTATAAATTTCTATAAGTCTTGAATTTGATTAGGCAAAAGGAGTAGGGTTAGCACTTGACTCTTAGCCCTAGATTTTACAGTGTGAAAGAATCTTACAGGTATTAGGCATTCAGTTACAGTCATGTGATCCATAATGATGGACAGCATCTACAATGGGGTCCCCTGAGATTATATTGCTGAGTGCCATCTTCATTTTTGCAAACACACTCTATGATGTTTATACAAAGGTGAAACCACCTGACAATACATCTCTTAGAACATACCTCTGTTGTTAAGTGACACATGACTGTATATCCCAATTGCTCTATGTTGCAGTATTGTTCCCCTCAAGTGAAAAGTAAATTAAAGCTTTGGCTATTTGATTTTTATGCAGATATTGGGCCAAAGACAGTTTCCTTAGGAACAACAAAGTTACTACTTTTTAAAAAACCCTTTCAGTTAAAAGTACTTTTATACTCCATTAATATAAACCACAGGATAAGGAGAATAAAGCAAGTTTGTTTCTGAGCTTTACCTAAAAAGCAGTGGAGGAGGGAGATGAGAGTATGTACCACTTGTAGGGGCGAAGCAAACTTGCTACTCATTTAAACTACCCTTCTATAACTACCTGTATTGTAATACAGTGAGAGAATTGATCTTCTGAATGGCTGTATGGAAATTCCTAAGTGATCAATCATTCAGTTAAATCTCCTATATTATGGTAAGAAAATATCTAACAATAAGAATTAAAGGGACATTAGATTTAATTTTTAATTAGTAGCTAAATCAAAGTAATTAAATCCTCCATTCCTCCATTGAAATACTTTGGTTAATTGAGATCCTACTGCAGAAAATAAAACTCAGACTATATTTTTACTACATGGGAAAATCTCTCCTGGTATTTTTATTCAAAGCTGTAAATACAAGGCCACTTAGCTTCTGGTTTTAAAGACACATCTAATAAACGGAAGCCATGAAGACATCAAGAGATTTTGCCCAAGAAGTTCTGTTTATTTGGTGCTCTGCTGTGATATAAATATATGTAATATGTATATATTATCTATTAGACTGTATATGTATTAAGTATATTTAAACTGTGTCTCCCACATCAAAATCTAAAAGACTTGGTCCAATAGAACCTAAGTTCTGCATTTGTATAAGTCACTTGAAATCAATAAGGTTCAAAAAAGATTTAGCCTCTGAATGGAACAATCAAAGCTGTAATAACAAAATAAAATACTTTGTAGACTCAATAGAAAGCTTAACAAGTATTCTTGTATTATCAGTTACCTTTAAAAAGTGCTATTCAAGTGTTCCTTTTCCATAGCTACAGATGGTCCTTGCCATTTACCACCCTCCTCTCTGCTAGAAGCAGCCAATTAATATCATATCCCTATACTTCTAATCAAGGCTGCCCTATTACTGTTCTGTTGAGTGAACTGTTGCTGATTAAGTGAAAATTAGTCAGTGAAGCTAACGATTTTCTCACCAGCCCCTGTGGGCCCATAAAATGTTCATCTGAACTGAGGACAGTTAATTATGGTGTATGATTTGCCAGTAGACTGAACTTACTGAGTCAGTGTGAGAAGCCCAGGCTGGGCAGTGGTGGGGGGGTGTTGATTGGATGCAGGCTGGCAGATCCCCCTGTCCAAGTTTGCTGTTTGCTTCTTAGCTCATATCTCTTCTAGGTATTTCCAGAAGATGATGTCTGGCAGCTCTTTCACTCAGCTTACAAGAAAAGCTCCCCAGTGTATCACACGGGGAAGAGCAAAGTAGAGTCTTTCATCACTGGTAAAGCATGTCATTCCTTGGTAAGCAGCACAATTTCTGGGGGTTGTTAAAGAACATTATAATTCTTTTACACTGCTGAAATTCATCGCAACCATTGTGGAGATATGTATAAGCATGCCACCCAGGTATGCTGCATCTGTGACAGTATGATAAATAGCTATAAGATGCATTCCTAGATTGTTGGTCCTTGAGCACTCAAAAAGGAGGGGAGCAGAACAAATTTTTCCATAAGAGAAATAAGGAGAATCCCCAATTTGGTAAGAAAAAAACAGTGGAAGTGCAGCAAAATGTCAAAGGGAGAAAGTATAAACATGACTGTGAGATAATTGGAATTTGGGTTGTCTTTTCTCCTCAGACCTCAAGCTGCAGTTTTATACATGGTATTGTTTTATAGTAATGTCACTCTGTCACTTCAGTTATTAAGCCCCTTGAAAAGGACTTAAGATGGATTTTTCTTTAAGGTGTGAAAGCTAATATATCTAAAATATATGTATTTTAGATCTAGTTAACATTTAAAAATAGAGACTGCTTAGCATTTAGTCACATTTGTGCTAAAACAGGAGGGAAGAGTAATTCCTAAGTCAAATCAAAGGAATTTCCGTAGTCTTCCACTTCTATTACATACTTTTTCTAGATATGCATGGTTCTAGTGAAGTTTTCTATAAAACTTCCTCCTGAGTTTATCTTTACTTCATTTTGTGCTGAAGAGATTGTCTACTTATAGGTGTAAGGGTGAAACATGAGAACCTTGCTTAGAGCTGGGGAGTATTAAATGAAGTATCTCCACATTTGTGAGAGGAATAAACAAGAAATATTCATATTTTCTTTTTAAAAAGTTTCTTCAAGTGAGAAACATGGAAACAGACATGGTTGCAGGTGTGAACAAACTGGAAATTAGGCAAACCAAAAATCATTTTCAAGAACCCCTTAAAGCCAATAATGTAATGTCTTTAATGATCAGCCAAAATAATCACTGAGATTGTGTAATGAAGAAGAGGCACTCAGAATTTAAAAATAGCATAAAGACTTGTTGAGCTATTTGCTTCATGCTTTGCAAAGCTGCAATGTTTTGGGGCACTAAAAGATGGGTGAATTAACCAGAATTTCAATTGGCCTTTGTTGTTGATGTTAATGCTGTCAACTCATTCCAACTCATAGTGACCCTATGTACAAGAGAACAGTCTGTGACTACCTAGGTTAAACCACTGACTTTACAAAAAATGATTATAACTCAGTCACTTACCATCTCATTGTCAAATCTTCTTGCAACTTTCATGGTAGGAACTTCCTATTATGTGCCAGGAATTGACCTGTCTCTAGCTAAATAAGTTAGTTTTGGCTAATAAGGTTTGGCCGCTGAGGTTTAAAGAATTCATAAATAGGATTACATGAAATTAAAAAGCTTCTGTACAGCAAAGGAAACAATCAATAGAGTCAAGGAAATCCCCACTGACTAAGAAAAAATCTTCACATCCTATACATCGGACAGAAGACTAATTTCCAGAATTTATAAAGAACTCAAGAAAGCAATTCCCAAGAAAACAAATAACCCAATACACAAATGGGCAAAGGAACTGAACAGACAGTTCTCAAATGAAGAGGCTCGTAAAGCCATGAAACATGAAAAAATGCTCAATATCCCTAGCCATTAGGGAAATGCAAATTAAAAAAATACTGAGATTCCACCTTACTCCAGTAAGAATGGCCAAGACCTATAAATAAAATAACAACAAATGCTGGTGAGGCTATGGAGAATAGGAAACCCTCTTACACTGCTGGTGGAGTTGTAAATTGGTTCAACCACTTTGGAAATCAGTATGGAGGTACCTTAGAAAACTAAAAGTAGATCTACCACATGACCCAGCCATAACACTATTGGGAATATACCCAAAGGGAGATGAGGCATCATACCACAGAGATACCTGCATCTCCATGTTCATTGCAGCACTTTTCACAATAGCAAGGATATAGAATCAACCAAAGTGCCCATCAACAGAAGAATGGATAAAAAAATTATGGTACATATTTGTTGTTGTTGTTGTTAGGTGCCGTCAAGTCGGTATCCGACTCATAGCGACCCTCTGTACAACAGGGGAAACACTATTGTCAGTGCTTCTCTGCTGTTCATAGGGTTTTCAATGGCAGATTGATTTTTGGGAGGGGGTTGCCAGGTCCTTCTCCCAAGCCTACAGCTTCAGGTATTTCCAGGCAGTCTCCCATCCAGGCACTAACCAGGCCCAACCCTGCTTAGCTTCTGAGATCTGATGGGATCGGATGCCACAGGGCTATGGCTGCAGGCATGGTACATATACACAGTGGAATACTACTCCACAATCAAAAAAATGAAATAATGTCATTTGCAGCAAAATGGATGGAATTGGAAAAAAATTATCTTAAGTGAATGAACACAAGCCCCAAAAGAGAAATACCACATGTTCTTACTCATATGTGGAAGGTGAATCAAATTTAAAAGAAGGAAAAACCCTATACAGAAATTGGAACATAATAAAAAGCTCATGTTAACTTAGCAGAGAAGGGACAATTTAAGGAGTGGAAAGAGGAGGGAGGGATCTAGCAAAAGGAAGCAATGATGGGAGGAGATGGGGGGAGGGCCAAGGAGGAATGAGGAATGAGACAGAGGTTGACCTCAAAGTAAACAGCCCAACTTTAATAGTTTGGGAAATAATTATAATAATGCCAACAATACCAAAGAATGGCAATAATGCAAATGGGTACTGCTGACAATGTGAAAAGATGGATCACTATAGAAAAAAGTTGGGACTTAACTCATAATTGGGATGCAAGGGTATAGAAAAATATTCCCACAAAAAGACATGCAAGTAGAATAGAGGCCATTGGTAGGGGGTGGGAGGGGGAAGAGGGACACAAGAGGGTAAGGGGGAAGTTATCTGTGCAATGTACAATGAGACACATATATGGAAATGTCACAATGAAATGCATGTCAGAATGAAACACATTAAGTTGTACATTAAAAATTTCCAATAAAAATGATAGCTGAAAAAGAGAGGCAGTATATTTCATTTCATAGCTTTGTCCCCTCTTGCTCTTTTTCACTGAGAAATAGCTGTCTAGGGTGTAGCTTTAATGTGATGTCACCTCTCTTCTTATTCAGCAAGAATGACTATAAATGGATTAAGGGTACCACCATTTACAAAACTTTATTACCCTAGGGCTGGGGGTATAGCTTAGTTGAAGAGAACATGCTTATGCACAAGGTCTGGAGTTTGATCCCTACTGACTCCACAAACATCCCCAATTTATACCCCCCAAAGGAAGTGCTATTATGAATATAAAGTCCATTTGAAATATATGGTTTAGTTCTGATCATTGTTTGTAGAGGAAGACTTTTTAAAAAGTGAAATAGAATATTATCAAATGAAATGATTAAAGGGTTTCCTTAGCATAGTGGAGTCAAGTAGAAGACTTCAAAAGAATGATCAGATTTATAGATTCCTCAAAAATATGGCAACGGGACTGGAGGAAGACTCATTAACAACCTCTGTTATGCAGATGACACAACTCTGCTTGCTAAAAGTGAAGAGGATTTAAAACATTTACTGATGAGCATCAAAGAACACAGCCTTCAGTATGGATTGTACCTCAAAATCAACAACAACAAAAAATCCTTACAACTAGGTCACTACACAACTTCATGCTAAATGGAGAAAAGATTGAGGTTGTCCCAGATTTGTTTTACTTTGTTCTAAAGTCAACACCCATGGAAACAGCAGTCAAGAAATCAAAAGACACATTGCATTGGGAAAAGCTGTTGTAACAGACCTCTTTTAAGTGCTGAATAGTAATGATGTCACATTGAAGACAAGGGTGTGCCTGACTCATACCATGATATTTTCAGTGGCATCATTTGGTTGTGAAAGCTGGACGTTGAATAAGGGGGACAGGAGAAGAATTGATGGTTTTAAATGATGGTGCTGGAGATGACCATTGAATATACCAGGAACTGCCAAAAGAACCAACAGATCTGTCCTATAAGAAGTGCAACAAGAGTGCTCTTTGGAAGTAAGGATAGCTAGACTGTGTCTTACATATTTTGGTCATGTTGTCAGGGGAGACCAATCCCTAGAGAAGGACGTCATGTTTGGGAGACTGGCAGGTCAGTGAAAGAAAGAAAGGCCCTCAACTAGATGGATTGACACAGTGTCTGCAACAATGGGCTTAAACATAAAAAAGATTGTGTGCATGGCACAGTGTCAAGTGGTGTTTTGTCCTATTGTACATAGGGTGGCTATGTATTGGACTCAATGACAGTTAACAACAACCACATCTGAAAGAGCTTTTTAAAACTGGCACTTGTAGCTACCAATTAAAAATGTGTTTTCACATATATAATCTTTCAACAACTTTGAGAAAGATATGAGGACAAATATTATCTGTATTTCACAGATTAAAATGAAAGTCTGAGAGATGCTGTGACTTTTTCACATTCTGATGGCTATTGGTAATTGGAAAAACCCATCCTTGGCATCTCATCTCATACTTGTTCCACTCTTCCAAGTTGACTGAGTTAATATATCCTCATTCTGTTTCAACAAGGGGTAGTCAGAATTGATTGCTTTTCCCAATCTCTAATATTTTCCATTTGACCTAAAATTGATGGTATATACCAAAGTCCCCTCATTATCTTGTTTCTGGCCATTTTCTATACTGTGAACAGATCCAGCATTAGTATATCTACCTCATTTGATTTTGAGAGTGGGAGGCCTATTTTTATGTGCTTTCTCCAACATTGTATTAAAATTAATTCAATGATCCTTTTGTTACTGGCCAAGAGGATGTCAGGGAGGATTTAAGGGGCCTAGATGAAGAGTCAACAAGCATGGCCCATCGGCCACATTTGCTTGCTACCTATTTTTGTTAATAGTTTTATTGGAACACAGCCATGGTCAGTCATGTATTATCTATGTCTGTTTTTGTACTACAATGGCAAAGTTGGGTAGTTACAATACTATGGCCTAAAAAGCCTAAAATATTTACTACCTGGGTCTTTACAGGAAAAAAAAAGTGTCAGACCCCAGGCCTAAATAATTATATATGGAGACAGTTCCTAAAAAAATGACCAAAGATCAAGAAATGTAGAATGGCTTACCTTATGTTTCTTTCTAGGAATTTAATATCTCAGGAACCATTTTTATTTCAGGGAGAAAGATATCTTTTTGTACTTAGGATAAGGGAATAGGAGGAAGACAAAGGGAATTCAAGGATAATTTGATAAAATTACACGGAGCCTTTCAGAAGGGGAAATACATTTAGGAGTTATTTTTCAACAGTCAGTCAAGGTAATGGAAGAGAGGTGAAGGTGTGAATAAGAGCAGAATATTCCAGAATTATTTATAATTAAGCTGCTCGGCACCCATTATGTTAGATAAAGAGCTTACTAATGCCAATTAAAATCTAAAGTTGATTGTTTAAAGATCATTTTAATTATTAGAGCCTATTTCCCTTTGCTTTCAGCAAGAACAAAATTAGTAGGTTTTCTTTGTTATATGAATAATCCATGACCTGGGATGTGGATTCAGCTTTATAGAAGCTACTTTTGATCAGGTGTTTATACAAATTGTTTTTTAACAACTATTATGAAAACAAACTTTGAATATCCCAGATTTTGAGATTTATGGGGGTGACTTTCCTTTTCTTTGGAGATGATGAATGTGTGCTGACTGGCGCCACTGTTTAATTATAGATGGCTAGCTGTGAGGAATGCAGAAATGATCTCAGCCACTTAAATCCCAAGGCAATCTCCTGGTGTGACCCAAAAGGTATGCGTTTTATTTATGTAGCTACGTTACCTACTCACCCAGATTTCCATTGCACTTAGAAATTCCCAAGTGAAGTTTCGACAATTATTTTGTAAAAGAGTTGAAACAATATTCCTTTCCTTCTCATTCTTGCTCTCAGAAAAATTTTGCTTAAAGCCACATTTGTGTAATACCCCATGGGAACCATCATGGTGTAGGTTAAAGAGAACAGACTTTGGACTCAGGTATACTTGGAAGGCTCTTTGAAAATTCAACATGTGTTAGCAACCTTAAATAACTGGCTCACCAGTAGGGGATGGCACTGTGTATGATGAGGGGGACAATGAGATGTCTGCAGAGGTGGTCAGGAGTCAGGTAATGTAGGATGTTGTGTTCCACGCTAAAGAATAGGGAGAGTTCTCAGTAACATGGGAACTCCAGAGGGTTTTGAGGCAAGAGTGTTGCACAATCAAATTTATAACCTTGAAAAATACTCCGGCATCAGGGTAGATGATTGAAAAAAGTGGAAATATATGAAGGGAAGTAGAGACTTGAAAGGCTGAGGTAGAAATTGAGATTTTCTAGGAAGGATATGGACACATGAAGTACAGAGCATGTGCTGTGAGGGTAGGGAATTGATTTGTTTAAAATATTTTTTGTTTAATTCATAGAACTCAGTAATTATAATAGAGATGAAGGAAAAGTCAGTTTAGGGACTAAGTTGGTTATAATAGGAAATTAATGAGGAGAATGATTATCTTGTTGCTGCATGCCTAGAACTGAGCCACATTAAGCACAGGATTTGAGTTTAACAACAGGAGAAAATAGGTGGTGGCAGGAGGGAGGATACATCTTATAAAAAATACACATAGTTACAAATACAGTTGCTAGGTACAGCAAGAAATACTGAGATAGCATTGTCTCCAATGGTAGTGGCTAGTGCTCTACACACCTTAGCCTATAAAGGGTTTCCTTGTGTAAAGAGATTATCTGCCTGGGTTTTCCAGAACTATAACTCAAAGATCAAGGTCTTCACACAGATTTAGGAGGCAATTTCCAGCAAGATGTGGAATAATGAGAAAGAAAAGGAAGAGCAGTCCATGCAGTATATATTAATTAGTGGTTACCACTGAGGCCAAGTGGGACTCGATCCTATTGAAAACTTCTGGGAGGCTTCATAGAACATGGTTAACATTGTCACACCTGAGGGGCAAGGGAGGCTGAATATTTATCCACAGATTCTACTTTGTCATTGATTAACCTGCTAACCAATGACAACTTCCTGGCCCTTCCAACTAGCTTTGTGTTTAAGCCAAGCATAGTTCCATGGGCAGAAAAATCATGGAGATAGAGAATTGTAAGTATAGGAACTGTGAATAGCAAAGGGATATGAACAGAGTGCTGACAGCTCCTGTTATGTGTACACGTTACTCTAACATAGACAGTGCATCTATTGTACTTGCATTTTGAGTTCCAGATGTTACCATCTTACTTAAAATTGGACAAGTGTCTTATTTCAGTCAAACAGATTTTTTGCCTTTTTGAAGCTACTTCTTTGTGTAGTTCTGTGGAGATTCAGAAGACTGAAAGTTCAAGGCTTTCTCCACTGCATATGGATAGCATTAGTAAATGGTGAGGCAAGCTTTTTCACAAATGCCGAAAACAACAAGGGTAGGTATGAAAGCTCAAATGTAACTGGCAAAATAGACTCAGACATAACTGAGAAAGAACACGTTCTATGCTCCAAATGTTATTTTTGAAAATGACACTACCAACATCTGTGATTTTCATATAAGTACGTAACTATGGATTTTGAGAAAGAATAGAAAATAGTCTAGCATATGAGATACCTAAAACATAGTAAAGCAACACTCCCAACTATATTATTCTGGAATTGGAGATTAAGCAGAAATATGAGTTGAAAGAGAACAAAATGCAAAAACTCATATGTAAAATGGAAGAATTTAATTAATTGCTGAGTAACCTAGAAATGAAAAAGAAAACAACAACAACAACAACAACAACAACAAAAACAGCATTAACCTCAATTTCTGATAACCCAGTGATAACCCAGTAAAATGGAAGAATTTAATTAATTGCTGAGTAACCTAGAAATGAAAAAAGAAAATAACAACAACAATAACAACAACAACAACAACAAAAACAGCATTAACCTCAATTTCTGATAACCCAATGATGGAATTTTCAGGTTTTAGCATTTTCCTTTCTCTATCCTGGTTCTCTCTTTAAATGCATAGATGCTGGAAATAGGTTGGTAAAGAAATCATTTACACTATGCTATGCTATCTTATAGACCTGGTTCTGCCAATCACTGGCTATAGAACTTTGGATAAGTTTCTTAACTACTCTATATCTCAGTTCCCTCAATTGGAAAAATAATGGTGATAATAACTGCACCTACCTTCTGGGGGTGCTGTAGTTTAGCTCAGTTGGTAGAGTGATGGTCTGCACTTTCTAAGGACCTGAGTTCGATCCCCAGTGACACAAAAATGGGAGAAGGATGTGGCAACCCACTCCCTAACCAACTGTAAAACAATCAGCCATTGAAAACCATATGAGGGTCACTATGAGTTGGGCACAACTCGAAGGCACCTAATATCACCACTACCACCTCCTAGGGAGGATATGAGAATGAATAAATTAGCATAGGCTGTTCTCATAAATCACACAGAATAGCATCATAGTACCATTATTATTATTATTTTTTGCAGTACTTGTGGGGGCTTAGCCCAGGACATTTTACATACTTTGCAAGTGTTCTACCACTAAGCTGCACACCAGCCTCCCTTTTGTAAACATTTTCATCTTGAGCTAGGGTCTCACTAATTTATGCAGGCTGCCTCAGGCCTTGAACTTGTGGGTCTCCTGCCTTTGTGTCCTGAGTTGCTGAGATTACAGGCATATACCACTGGGCTTGGCTTATTTTTAATGATTTTTATCAAAAATAGATATTGAAAAATAATTTCAGAGACACAACTAAGACCAATAGCACATATTAAACAATGAAATGAGCACCCTTTGAATTCATCTGTTGAGTGACATGGAAAGCATATAATAGATGAAGTCACTACTTTTATTTTTGCTGTACTTGAGGTTGAACCCAGAGCTGTGCACATACTTTGCAAGCGCTCTACCACTGAGCTGCACCCCACCACTTTCAAAATTTTTATCTTGAGACAGGGTCTCCCTAGATTATGCAGGCTCCCTTGAACTTGCGATCCTTGTGCCTCAGCCTCCCCAGTCACTGGGATTACAGATGTGCTTATTAATGATGATGGAGAGGAAGTTTATGCTTCAAGCAAAAAGTATAAATAATCTTTTTGAGTCTTTCCAGTTTTGAAAGTGAATGATTTCACAGTGTGGCTATAAACATTATTTCCAATCTTACTGCTTCCTTGAACAAATACTCCACCCTAGATACATAAGCACGTCCATTAAAATTCAACAGGTTTCATCTTTTCTCACTATTTGTGTTTTTTATTCTCTTAGAATCCCTTTTACTTAAAATAGACCATTTAAAATTTATAAATCTTTTTAAAAGTTGTGAAGCACATTGTATATTCAAGCTCAATTTCTATGTATAATCTGGGCTTGTTTTTTCTACAGCAATGTTATGCTTGATTCTGAAATACTTATCAACATATATGAAGGATGAAAAGACAAATCAGTTTTCTCACTCATACATACTCATTTAGGAAGGAATAAATAAGTCTGTGTCGACTAGCTCATATTTGAATCAGTAAAAATTTCTTGAGTCTTTTAGATTTCTTATAGTTCACCTCTAGAATTGTTTAGATTTCTAAATTAAATAAGGTAAATGAAAGTGTCTATATAATGCATCATCAAAAATATATGTTGATTCTTTCTATGGAGGAAAGATTTCTGGGGGAAAAGGGTACTGACCATTAATTTTTCCATCTGTTTCACATATTTTTTATTAGAACAACTTATTGAACCCAAAGCTTACTTGGAAGCCCAACATAAAAACTTGGAGTTGTTTTAATTAAGAAGATGGTGGGAGAAGTCCCTGCCCAGAAGACTAAGAGAGTAAGGGGAATGCTGTTTAAAGGTGTTCCAAAGAAGTTGAAAAAACTTTCTGGCCCTAATAATGAGGACCCTTTTCCTGGCCCAAGGGCTACATGGGCTTATTCCATAGATATTCAGAGGGGCAGGTGAGAAGTTTTGTGTTTATATGAGTTAAATACTCATTTTAAACAGACTGTGGAGTATAGTATTATTTTCTGACAAAACTTAAAATTCTACATTCATTTCTCCACTTAGATTTCAGATCCCAAAATTATATCCCACAAACGTGATTTTGAAATATACAAAGTCATATCACTTTCTAATTTATTATGCAGAGCCTTAGGTATTCCTGAAGGAAAAGTATTAGTGCTAAAATATGCACTTTCCTGTCAAAAGCAATAAAAGAGACCACAGATCTTTCTCCTATTCCATATAATTCCAAGAGGAAACCATTTAGAAAATTTAGGCTGTAACTGAAGAATTCTACTGAGCATACATGTTGTAAAATTAAACAATACTTGAGCAAGGGATATGTTGTTTTGAGATCAATGTCAGGTTATAATTTTTCTGTTATTTCAGGGTGAAAAAGAGTTGCTATGGTTTCTTGCTCTGCTTCAATTGTGTTTCATTTGGTCACATTAATATTTGTGCAGTTATTTTTCCATTTACTCCTGAAACACCAAAAACACTGTGACAGTTGCATGTTTTTAATGATACATCTCCCCTGAGAGATTTTGTGAATTCACATATATTCCTAGAACCTATTTATAATGCACTGATGTTTGACAAAGCATGTTTTCAGTGTATTAATTACATTCGCTAAAATTCTTTTCTAAAGCCCCCCCTCATATTGCTCATCTAGATGATTTATTAAAAAATAGTTTTATAGGTGAGTACCATGTGGCTGAGTAGAGGTGTCCAGCACTTACTGCCTCCTTCACAAACAAGAGCCAATGTAACAAGCATAAAGCTTCATTTTGAGGTGAGTGACCAGAGGGGAACACTGGAAATCAGCATGAAAAAAATTGAAACCTTGTAAAAATTGTAGGTTAGATTCCTTCTTGCAGGGTAAGGGTGAAGGAAAGTGCCAACAAGCCCTATCAGTGCAGATGTGGGCAATCTACACGTCCTCACAGTCTTGCAGTCCTCACAGTTCTCAATTCACAGTCCTCACAGGCTTGCAGAGCACTTAGATAACTAACCTGAAATTCACACAGTACTCTTGCTTTAGAAAAGGTTCATTCACCATTTTAAATCTGTACTTGGGTTTTTCTTTCTCCTTTGTTTTATTCTATTCTTTAATTCATTGATATCTTTTCTATTCTACATTATTTTTGCCCCTCCCTCCTCTGTTATTGGCACTGTGGTGGTTACCATTCTTTATTGGATATTATAGCATTCATTTTTTCCTTTTTTGTTTTTTACAGTCCTTTGGGCTAAACTCAGGGCCTCCCACATACTTTACAAGTACTCTACCACAGGGCTCCACTTCTATCCCATTTTTTAAAATTTTGAGACAGGGTCTTGCTAAATTATGCAGGGTGCCTAAACTTGTGATCCTCCTGCCCCCACCTCCAGAGTCACTGGGATTACAGATGTGCACCACCATGCCCAGCTGAATATTATTGTATCTCCATAGTTGGCTTGTCTATATGTTGCAGTTGTTATTACCCTTTGTTTTCTTTTGAGCTGTGCCAAGGATTGAACCTCATGTCTCCACTTCATTGAATGGGTCTTTGCTACTGAGCTACACCCTTATAGCCCAGTTGTGACAAATTATACCTTAATCCACCCACACCCTATTTTTACTTGAACCTTTGTGAGTAACTAACAAACTATGGGAGACTTTGAATATATTAGAGGAAATCATAGGGAAAGCAAACACTTGAGGATATTGGCACAGGCAAAGATTTCCTAAATAGATCTCCAGTGGCTTGTGAAATACAAGCAAGAATGGCCAAACCTCTGCAGAGCAAAAGAAGCCACCTGCAGAATGGAAGAAAATCTACCCCCATATGTCCAACAGAGAATTAATACCCATTATATATATATACATACATACATACATACATACATACACACACACACACACACACACACACACACACACACACACACACACACACACACATATATATGGTGGGGATTTAGCTCAGTTGGTAGAGCGCTGCGCTGCAGTCTCTGAGGTCCCGAGTTCAATTCCCAGCACTGCAAAAATGGGAGAAGGACCTGGCAATCCACTCCCAAGGCAATCCCGAAACAGTCTGCCATTGAAAACCCTATGAGGGTCGCTATGAGTCAGATACCGACTCGACGGCAACTAACAACAACAACAACAACAACACACACACACACACACACACTCACACACATATATCTCAAAAAAGTTAATAAAACAAGCAATGCAATCAATAAATTGGCCAGTGATCTGAATACATACATCTCAAAAGAAGTACAAGTGGTGAATAGATATATGAAAAATATCCAACATCTTTAGCCATCAGGGAAATGAAAATCAAAACTACAATGAGATTCCATCTCCATTCAGAATAGCTATTTTGATCAACAACAAAACAAAATGTAAATGCTGATAAAGATGGGGAGGAAAAAGGAAACTTTAGTATGGTCATGATGGAAAACAGCATCGAAGTTCCTCAGAAATCTGAATACAGAACAACCATATGATCCAGCTATACGACTACTAGGTATATACCCAAGGGAAATGCAGTCAGAAAACATAAGAGAGATCTGAATGCCCATGTTTATTGTGGCAATAGCCAAGTTATGTGCATAGCCATACCACCCTGGCTTCCTATCCCATCTGATCTTGGAAGCTAAACAGGGTCAGGCCTGGTTAGTTCTTGGATGGGAGACTGCTTTGGAATACCAGGTGTTGTAGGCTTGGGAGAAGGACCTGGCAGCCCACTCCCAAAACAATCAGCCACTGAAAACTCTATGAATAGCAGAGAAGCACTGACATAGGGCTGGGCATGGCCCAGTATCGGAGAGTGTTTCATTTTGTTGTACATAAGGTTGCTATGAATTGGACCTGATTTGATGGCATTTAACAACAACAAATACAAACCCATCTTGTTTAGTTCTACTCCGTTTTATAGCTTTATAACTTTGACTCTTAACTATGTTTTGGATGAGGACAAGGTATAATGATACAGCTCAATAAATGCTAATATTAAAAATAATTTAAAGCCACAAGTCAATGTCACCTTACCTGTTATTTCTTCCTCAATGATTTGTTTTCATACAACACAGATGGGTATTCACATTATTGAGAAGAAAAAATGTTCTCTGTGTTTTATACAATGGACCATTCACTTCTAAATAACCAGCACATGCCAACTGTTTAAAAAGGTTTCTTCTGAAATTTTGCCTTCAATTAACATTCACAGTTTCTAAATTAATTGTTGCTGACCTTAACATACAGAATGGCTTAAAGACAGGCTTCAAATAGAAAAAAAAATGGTAATTCTATTTGGAGAAATATACCTGTGTTTTGTAAGTCTTTGGTGTTGAATTTCTCCTATTACTGCATAAGGAATCCTAGAATTTGCATCACTGTTTCATAATATCCTTGATAAAAAGGCTTTAAGAATGATCCCTGTATCTCTCCAATAACTTTTTTTTCCTTCTCTTGGTACTAGGGGTTGAACCCAGGGCCTCGTGCTTGAATGCTTTGCAAGTGCTGTACCACTGAGCTGAACCCTCAGCCCATTTTTTTTTTTTTTACTTTTCCCTTTTTGAGACAGGATCTCGCTAAATTATGCAGACTGCCTCTGGTCTCAAACTTGCGATCCTCCTGCCTCCACCTCCCCAGTCGCTGGGATTACAGGCGTGCATCACTGTGCCCGCTTTCCAATAGCAAAACTAATTGTGACTCATCATATACTTTAACAAAATCTAAACCATTACATACAAAATATTACCTGGATTTAACTAAAGGGAAAAAATGACATCCAGATTTCAGAATATTGTTCTGACTTTCTTTGCAAAAAACCAGAATTCTAATTATTAAAGAAATCCAACTGCAGGCGATTTACATTAAAAAAAATCAAAGGAGTTCCTATTGGGAACTATTTCCCAAGTCATTTCAAGGATTCAGTGAAACTAATCAGATGTTTTCTTTGTTAAAAAAAAAAATCATACCTCATAGCTGGGTACTATGGTGCACGCCTGTAATTCCAGTAACTTGGAAGGCAGAGGCAGCCTTAGCAAGACTCTTGATTCAAACAATAAAAATGGGCTGGGAATGCTGCGTAGTGGTACAGCAATTGTGAAGTGTATTTGAGGCCCTGGGTTCAATCCCCAAGTATGGCAAAAAACAAAAACATAAAAACCCATAACTCTTGGGAGACTAAAAGACAGCAAACCATAAAATGAGCAGAAAAAACTTTAATAGATAAAGAAATATCACCAATGGTATATATAGCCAGGGATTAAAGCATCATCTAAAGCTATGAACTGGGCTGGGATTTAGCTCAGTGGGTAGAGTGCTGTGCTGCAGTCTCTGAGGCCCCAAGTTCAATTCCCAGCACCACAAAAATGGGAGAAGGGCCTGGCAATCCATTCCCAAGGCAATCCCGAAGTACTCAGCCATTGAAAACCCTATGAGGGTCGCTATGAGTCGGATACCGACTCGATGGCACCTAACAACAACAACAACAAAGCTATGAACTACCACTGTGTGAGGTAAACAATTTTATCTTCTCCAAAGCCCTATTATTCAACATTCTTTTACCTGTGGTACTGAAGTGAGTGTTCTTCTAGGAGCAAACTAGAGCTCCATGTCAGGCCATTGCTGTATAGGGTCACTGGCACAGTGGGCCAAGGGGCTCACCCTGAAACACTGGTCCTGTGTGCTTGACTCTGCTTTTTAAACCCTTACTCTGTGTATTGTGCTTCTGTTGTCAATGAAAGAAATCTGATTTTTTCATTTTTTCTCCTATATCATCTTGGATTCTATGCTTCCCATATATGTGTTAACCTGATCTTAGAATATAAAATGTTAAACAACCAATATTTTAGGACTAAAATTCTAAAGTCCACATAGTTCTTTTGCCATACTGGGATTGGTCCCTCCTGACAACATGTCCAAAATACATAAGACACAGTCTAGCCATCCTTGCTCCCAAGGAGCACTCTGGTTGTACTTCTAGGATGGATCTGTTGGTTCTTTGGCAGTCAGAGGTATATTCAATATTCATGTACAGCACCATATTTAAAAGCATCATTCTTCTCCTGTCTCCCTTATTCAATGTCCAGCTTTCACAACCATATAATGTGACTGAAAATACCATAGCCTGAGTCAGGCGTACCTTTGTCTTCAATGTGACATCTTAATTTTTCAACACTTAAAAGAAGTCTTTTAAAACAGCTTTTCCCAATGCAATGTGTGTTCTGATTTCTTGACTGCTGCTTCCCTGGGTGTTGATTGTAGAACCAAGTAAAGCAAAATCTGGAACAACCTCAATCTTTTCTCCTTTCATTGTGAATTTGTGTATTCACCCAGTTGTATGGATTTTTGTTTTGTTGATGTTGAGTCTCAATACATACTGAAGGCTGTTTTCTTTGATCTTTATCAGTAAGTGTTTCAAATCCTCTTCACTTTCAGCAAGCAGAGTGGTGTTATCTGCATAACACAGATTTTTAATGAGTCTTCTTCCAATTCTGATGCTGCATTCTTCTTCATAAAGTCTAGCTTCTCATATTATTTGCTTAGCATAGAGATTGAAGAGGTATGTTGAAAGGATAGAGCCCTGATTCACACCTTTCTTGACTTTAAACCAGACTGTCTCCTTGTTTTATTCAAATGACTACTTCCTCGTCCACATATAGATTCCTCATGAGTACATTTAAGTGCTCTAGTATTCTCATTCTTTGGAATGTCACCCATGATTTATTATGATCCACAGAAATGCATTTGCAGAGTCAATAAAACATAGATAGATATCTTTCTGTATTCTCTGCTTTCAGCTAATTTCCATCTGACTTCAGCAATGATGTCAATGTTCCATACCCTCTTTTGAATCCAGCTTGATTTTCCAGGGATTTCTTGTCTATATACTGCTGCAATCACTTTTGTATGATCTTTAGCAAAATGTTGCTTGCATGTGATATTAATGATACTGTTTTATAATTATCCCATTCAGTTGAGTCCCCTTTCTTGGGGAAAAAGCACAAATATGGCTCTTTTCTAAGTCAGTTGGCCATGTAGCTATTTTCCAAATCTCTTGGCATAAACAAGTGAGCACCTCCAGTGCCGCATCTGTTTGTTTGTTGAAACATCTCAATTAGTAATCCATCAATTCCTGGAGCCTTGCATTTCACCAATTCCTTCAAGGCAGCTTCTACTTCTTCCTTCAGTACTATTGATTCCTGATCACATGCAACCTCTTGAAATGGTTGATGATCCACCAGTGTTTTTTGGATAATGACTCTGTGTATTCCTTCCATCTTCTTTTGATGTTTCCTGCATCATTTAATATTTTCCCTGTAGAATCTTTCAGTATTGCCAATCGAGGCTTGAATTTTTTCTTCAATTTCTTAAGCTTGAGAAAAACAGAGCCATGTGAATTGCTGTAGCCATTATTAGGATAACTCATGACAATTGTGTGCCACTTCAAGACTAAGCCTTAAATATAAATGCTTAATTTGCTCTCTTTGCTGGGAGCTTTTGACCTCTTCCACTTTGAGAGAAACATGCCCTGGTACTCCACTGGTCAGAGCTTGACAGATAAGTACACCAAGTCTGAATTAAACCCATGGCCTGGAGCCAGGCCCAGCTAAGTTTCACCTGTACCAGCCAAACTCTAGCTGAATCCTCGGTAGTAAATTCTCCTTATTGTATGCCACTGAGATTCTGTGGTTGTTAGTAGCAATAGCTGACTGATACAATATCAATCACATAAGTTATTCCATTTCTTGCTTTTTAAATTGTTGCTGGTTTTCTATTTGTATATACTTTACCATCTCAAACAGATTGGAAGATAGTATGATCCATTTTTAACATCTTTGAAATCTCAAAGTGCACACCACTATAACTAAATATATTCTACTTACAGAAGCCAATATTTTCCTTGTACCACACATTAGAGTAAGTCTTTACTGTACCATTGATAGCTTTCAGCAACAAATTCTGCCTTTCAGTAGCAATCTCAGAATATGTTTTAGAGTCACAGAGGGTAAGCAACTCTACAGAATAATCAGTGGAATTGAGCAAGTGGAGAATTCATCATTTGAGGGCATTGCTAGCATTTTAATACACTTTTCCATTCATGGCAGAAAGGCTTTTGCACATAACTGAAAAAGCCATTTTTCTCAAGGTAAAATTGCTGATTTTAGGAGCATATGGCTTGAAAAACTCTTTATGAAGACAGTGCTGTTTTCCTGTTGGATTTCTCCATGAATCTAGTGATTTGAGCTGCTTCAAGGTTAAGGGCTGATATAGCTGCTTTTATGTTTTATAAAAGAGCATAAGAAGGCAGGATAAGCAGCAAGGTGACTTTAATCTACGATCAGTCCACTCCTTCCTACAAATTTATACAAAGACATACAGTCTTTGAGTTTATTCCATCTTTCCTGGAGTAGGAAGGTCAAGGACCTATGACAGAGTTGTAGGAAACTAACTCTGGCCTTTACCTAGGCTGGTGCTAATCTGGCTCACACCTGATGCTCACAGTGGCAAGGGCTGGCAAGATTCTCAGGAGTGCACCAAGGCCTATGCTACAGCTGCCAGTGATGCAAGCTAATCCATGAGTCTGTTCCTATAGTCCTCTACCTGGTACAAGGGTAGTTCTAGAGCTTCATCTGCAAGTGCTGGCCTAGCAATAGGTAGGCCATGGGTAAAAGTGCATGGGTAAAAGTGCAAGTCAGGAGAGAGATCATTCACTTCTAGGTGAGCTCTGTAGGCCACAGCAGGTAAGGGATCTAAACACACAGCTAATGATAGAGCATTGAGTTCATTTAATATTACCCAAGTGAGTTCTCTGCCTGAAACATAGTTTTCTCTTCCCCTCTCCCACTACTTTCCCCCTTGAAATCTGAACTGAAATTCCTACTTCCATTATTTTTTAATGTCTAGGTAAAAATTCAAGGAGGCAACAATCTATAATTAGTTACTTTGATAGATAATCTAATCCTTGTCATTCCCACTGCATAGCAACCCAAAATATAAGGCAATGATATGTGTCACACACTGTTAATTTTAGGCAAAACTATCCAGTTAGCTTTTTTGAGGAGAAAGAATTTAACATTGCCAAGGAACAGCAATTCTGCTAGGGGTTGGTAAACATTTAGGACATTAAGGATCAAAGTTTTTTAAAGGAAAGGGTAAAGATATCTTAGAAACTCCCAAATCGTATCTATCAGTGGCACCAGATGAGTGCATCACCAGTCCATTGAAAAGATTTAATTATGTCTCTTTTTTACCTTGAATGTCTGAATAAGTTTGACAGACCGCTTACAGCAATGGCTGTCTAAAGAACAAACTCTTCCTGTGGCTGGTGAAGTGAGTCCTCCTAACAGTGAGACTTATTAATAGTAAATTAATGATTCTCAAATCTAGGACTCAACAATGACAAAGCTCTGTTGGAACTTTCCATATCCTTTTTACGTGACATTTCCAGCCTCACATGTTTTGCTTGTCTTTATTCTTTGAAATCTTGACATGTAAAATCTAGATGTGTATGTCATCATGGGAGCATTTTTAGTTAAGATCTCCCTGACCTGATTAAAAAGGAAACAAGGCAGAGAAAATAAATAGCCTGTTTTTTTCACTAGTCCTAACTTTTCCAATGTTACTGAGTTATTCTTCCTTTTCAGAATTGCTAAACAAACCGGCACAGGTTATTCACAGCTTAAAACCAAAATTAGAATACATCACAAGGAATTTACATTACAGAAAGTTAAATTTTTAATTAAAAAGGAAATGAAGTGGGTAGATCAAGATGATGGCTAAGATCCTCCCTTGATGGTCTCCCTGTAGATACACCAAGGTAAACATCTATTCACACATCAAAATAACTCTAGAAGAACTAAGGAAATCAGGTGAGAGACCATACAGCCTACATTTAACAAAATGCATATAACAAAATGAAAATACATATTGAAGAAGGCAGCAGGAGGAAAGAGTTGCTAGCATCACCCCTCTGCCAATTCCAAACAGCCTGGCTTGGAGAAAGGTACCTTCTACTTGGGGGAAGAAGAGGGAATTAAGTCCAGGCCTTAGACATGAAACCCACCAGGCCTGTCAAGGTGAAACTCAGTGCTGGGTGAAGTCCCATGATCCCTCTTGCCAGCTTAGTACATATGGACTGAACCCCTGGAATGGTGTTGGGCCAGATGGCCTCCATGCCACCTCCTCCAACCTCAGGTTGCAGAGAGTGGAGAGGGCACCACTCACTAGACAGGAAGCCATGAAAGTTAGCATAGGACTTTGTCTCATAGCCTAGTACTAGGCCTGCCATGGTACTGAAGTTATCATGTATAGGCTGGAACTCAGAGTAGCTGGAGATTCTAGACGTGCCCCAACATCACATGGAGATATGTGTACCTATAAGACAGGTTCAACTTTTGGCAGTATCACTTTCAGCCTTAGAATGGTCCAGCAGATGTGAGACTCCAGTATGCCCCAGTTTAGCACCATTCTTGGTGGTCAGGGGACTACAACTACCATCCATCCCCCAACCTCAGGCAGCATAGCTATTGCTAGGCCAGCACTTGCAGATGAAGCTCTAGAACTACCCTTGTACCAGGTAGAGGACTATAGGAACAGACTCATGGATTAGCTTGCATCACTGGCAGCTGTAGCATAGGCCTTGGTGCACTCCTGAGAATCTTGCCAGCCCATGCCACTGTGAGCATCAGGTGTGAGCCAGATTAGCACCAGCCTAGGTAAAGGCCAGGGGCTGGAATTTAGCTCAGTTGGTAGAGTGCCACTCAGCAGTCTCTGAGTTCCCAGGTTTGATTCCCAGCTCTGCAAAAATGAGAGAAGGACGTGGCAATCCACTCCCGAGGCAATCCCGAAACAATCAGCCATTGAAAACCCCCCGAGGGTTGCTATGAGTAGGATATGACTTGATGGCACCTAACAACAACAACAACAAGATAAAGGCCAAGGGTTTGCTTTCACCAACAGTATTCCAATCATAGGCAGTACAATGTGAAGGAAGACCTCATTTGCTTGGGTTAGGCCAGGGTAGTAAGCACAAGACTTTTCCCTGGAACTCGGGGCTGGGCTGGTGAAATCTAACATTGGGCAGAGCCAAAGGGCCCCCATGCCCAAACCTGCCTGTGGAAAGAGCTTTTGTAACAGATTCAGTGATAGGAGAAGACACAAAACCCCAGTCTATTGATCTCCATTCCAGTTAATGTCACCTAAGGCTTCTTGCAATAGTCTTGGGCCAGGAGCCCACCTCAGAAATAGGCAGCACATGGCAATGTGGGCTTTGGTCCTAAACAAGTGTTGTGCTTTTCTAGGTGGGACTATGGCTCTGAGTATAACACAGCTTGGTGGCATTAGTGGCCATAGATGCAACATCAGATCCTGGAGTGACCCTTCTCGGAGCCAGAAAGAATCCTGTAGTGCTTGACAGGTAACTATGGATGAGGTATCTGGGCCTATTCTAGCATCTGAGTCCCAAATAGAGGCTTGTGGAAAGGCTTTCTAGGTACTCTCCTGTTTCTTGCCAAACAACACATCAATAATGTATTTGGGACAAACCTGGGCTTGGACTTCCTGAAGCAGTGACAACAAACCAAAGAAAGATTCCTGACAAATTTGAACATGCCATTCAGTGCTAAAATTGTAGAAGTGACAGCAGGTTTAGAGAACATAAGTGGCCTTCTTAGAATTTCTGGAAAGACAGGAACAAACAAGGCCTGATTAGGAGCATTGGAATAAATGCCAGGTCCTTCAATGCCCAGATAATGTTATATGCAAGCAAGCATCAAGAGCTTTCAGGGAGCCAGGCACAGTGGCTCACACCTGTAATCCCAGCAACTCAGGAGGCAGAGGCAGGAGGATTGCAAGTTCAACACCAGAAGCAGCCTGTGTAACTTAGCGAGACCCTGTCCAAAAGTAAAAAGTTAAAAGAATAGGCTCAGGATGTAGCTCAGTAGTACAGTGCTTACAAAGTATGCAAGTTTGAGGCCCTGGGATCAGCTCCCTAGCACAAAAAAAAAAAAAAAAAAAAAAAAAAAAAAAAAAAAAAAAAAAAAAAAAAAAAAAAAAAAAAAAAAAAAAAAAAAAAAAAAAAAAAAAAAAAAAAAAAAAAAAAAAAAAAAAAAAAAAGAAAGAAAAAGAAAAAGAAAAAGAAAAAAACAAAAACAAAAACAAAAAGAACTTTTAGGAAACCATGACCTCCCCTAATGCTCAGAATAAAGGCCAGGAAATGACCAAGTAGTGATCAGTGTGGGAGAACTCTCAGAGAATTTAAAACAACTGTTTTAAGAAAAGTCAATGAGCTTGAAAAAAATACAGAGAAATGTTTCAATACTCTAACAAAGAGACAGAAGCAATGAAAAGAATCAAGCAGCAATTCTTGAGCCGAAAAAGATACTCAGTGAAATTGAAAACATAATAGAAGGCATCAATAGCAGGATAGATCAAACAGAAGAAGGAATTAGTGGGCTCAAAGATAGGCCCTTTGAAAATATACAATTTAAAGAAAAAAGGAATAAAGAGAAACGAAGAAAGCTTATGGGAACTGTGGGACAATATTAAAGAGCAAATATTAGGTTACTGGGTTTCAAGAAGGACTTGAGGATGCCAAAGGGTGAGAAAGCTTACTAAAATAACAGCTGTGTGTAGTGGTACACACCTGTAATCTTAGTGACTCAGGAGGTAGAGGCAAGAGGATTGCAAGTTTGAGGCCAGAGGCAGCCTGAATAACTGAATAAAACCCTGTCTCAAGAAAAAAATTTAAAAAGGGGGGTGTACTGTCACAGCTTAGTGGTAAAGCACATGCAAAACATGCATGAGGCCCTGTGTTCAGCCCCCTTGTACCACAATTAGTAATAACAACAACAATAGAAAGTTTCCCAAACCTTCAGCAGTATACAAATATCCAAGTACAGGAAGATTAAAGATCACCAGTCAAATTTATTCAAGTATACCCCAAGATATCTTATAACCAAGCTCTCAAAGTTGAAAGAGAAGAGTCTCAAAGGCTGCAAGAAAAAAGAAACAACACATAAGTGTGTTCCAATGTGCCTGGCATCAGACTTCTCAGTAGAAACTAGAGTCCAGGAGAGAATGGCATGAGATTTTTACAATACTGAAGGAAAAAAAAAAAAAAACTGTCAACTGGCAATACTATACGAGCAAAGATGCCCCTTAGAAAAAATGGAGAAAGAAAAACATTCCCAGAAAAATAAAAGCTGAGAGAGTACATCTCTACCAGACCTGTTCTACAAAAAAATGCTAAAGGAATCTCTTCAAATTAAAGAAAGATAATGAGTAATGGGAGAAGGACGTGGCAACCCACTCCCAAGGCAATCCCGAAACAGCCAGCCATTGAAAACCCTATAAGGGTCGCTATGTGTCGGATACCAACTCGACGGCACCTAACAACAACAACAATGAGTAATAAAACATGGGAAGATATTAAACTTACTGGTAAGAGTAATTTTATACACAAAATCAGAATGCTCTAACATTATAAGCATGGCACATAAAGGATTCATATCTTTAGTGTGAAGACTAATAGAAATAGTTAAAAGTAATAACTACCTTGATATGTTGAGATAAGCCATATAGAAAGATATAAAATAGGATATAAAAATTCAAAATATGGAGATGAATGGAGTGCAAGTGGGGAGTTTTGTTGTTGGTAATGTGTTCTTGTTCTTTTGTTTCTGAATTTCTGTTCTTTAAGATCATGCTAAATGGCTATCCCTCTAAAATATCTTATTATACTCAAAAACATTTTTCTAAGCCTCTTGATAATCACAAAGCAAAAATTGATGACAAACTAAAAAAAATGAGCAAGGAATCAAAACACACCACCAGAGCAATTTACCTACCTGTTAAGTAAGACTGCAAGGGAAGGATAGATAAAGAAAGGAAACCAGGTGTGGCAGCACACACCTGTAATACCAGCAACTTGAGAGGCCAAGGCAGGAGGATTATGAGTTTGAGGCCAGAAGAAGCTTGCATAACTTAACAAGACCCTGTCTCAAAAAAAAAAAAAAAAAAAAAAAAAGGCTGGGGGTGCAGGTGCCTAGCTTGTGCTAGGCCCTGGGTTCAACCTCCAGTACTAACAATAAAAACAAAAACAATGTGAAAACAAGCTACATGATGGCTGTAGTAAAACTTAACCTATCAATAATTACCTAGAATATGTTGTTGTTGTTAGGTGCCGTCGAGTCAGTATCCAACTCATAGCGACCCTCTGTACAACAGCGGAAACACTATTGTCAGTGCTTTGCTGCTGTTCATAGGGTTTTCAATGGCACATTGATTTTTGGGAGGGGGTTGCCAGGTCCTTCTCCCAAGCCTACAGCACCTGGCTCCCATCCAGGTACTAACCAGGCCTGACCCTGCTTAGCTTCCGAGATCTGACGGGATCGGATTCCACAGGGCTATGGCTGCAGGCAGCTAGAATATAAATAGATTAAATTCTCCAATTAAAAGCATAAAGTGATTGTGAATGAAGGAAAAGTAGGACCCAATTATATACTGCTCACAAGAAATCCACTTCCCCCTCTGAGAACACATAGACTGAAAGTGATGGGATGGAATATGATAATCCATACAAATAGAATCCAAAAGTAAGAAGGAATAACTATATTTATATGAGATAAATTAGACTTTAAATAAAAAGCAGCAAAAAGAGAAAAGGGCCATTTTGTAGTGATAAGGTGGTCAGTTCAACAAGAGAAAATAACAATTCTAAATATATCTGTACTCCATATCATAGCACCCAAATATATAAAACAAATACTAATAGATCTAGAGAGACTCCAGCACACTAATCACTGGAGATGTCAGCACCCTACTTTCAGCAATGGAAAGATCATCCAAACACAAAACAAACACCAGAGTTAAATTGTACCCCAGATCAAATGGACTTAATAGATATGTACAGAACATTCCACTCAGCAGCTGCTGAATACACATTTTTCTCACCAATACACAGAACTTTCTCCAGGTTAAATCATATGATATGCCACAAAAACGTCTTGACTAGTTTTTAAAAATTGAAATCACATCGAGTACCTTTTTTGACCATAATGCAAAGAAACCAGTAATCACAAGAAACACTTTGGAAACTATACAAATACATGGAAATTATCTTACTTTTGAATAACCAATGTATTAAGGAAGAAATCCAGAAGGATATTAAAAAAAAGTTCTTGAAACAAATGAAAATGGAGAGACAGCATACAAAACCTACAGAATACAGCAAAAGAAGCACTAAGGAAAAAGTTTATTACAATCAATGCCCACAACAAAACAGTACAAAGATCTCAAACAACTTAACACTGCATCTCAAGGAACTAGAAAAACAAGGATAAACCAAATCGAAAATTACTGCTGCATGGGATCAGGAAGCCAGTGTGGTGGGGCTTGGGACACGCAGGAGGGCAGAGCATGCCCTGACAAAAGGTGCGGCCAGCGCCTACAGCACAGCCGCCATTCCCCTACCATGGAAGTCCTGGCTGCACAGATTGGGACAGGAGAGTGTTGTGGCATGACTCTGACATGGGAGTGCAGGCCTCAGATCCACTGGGGGTGGCATGATATCATCCCTCTTACTGCAGTATACAATTGGCAAGTGAGCAGGGCAGGGCTCAGGACACACAAGAGGGCAAAGGGCCTGGCACTGGAATCTGGCCTGTTCAGCCATCTGCTCTCGCCATTTGGGCTGCACTCTCTGAAATGAGATCTCTCCTGGCCCAGGAGCTCTGTGAGGGAGGCAGAACTCTCAGAAGGACAGCAAGGGTCACACCATTTTTCTGCTAACACAGCATGGGTAGAACACTCCACAGAGCGGGTCTCTGAAAGCACCCTGATACCCAGTCCAACCTGTGAGTCCATCACGGATTTTCCACCATCATCCCCCGCCAGAGGGTCGCTGCATGGAAACCCCTCCATCCAGACCTGCTGGCTTTCAGGGAGATAGTGGAAAGGGAAAATCCCTTTCCCTGCAGTGGACTAAGAAATCTCAAAATAAAGCTGTCTTCACTGCTTAGGAAAATTTACACAAGAGAAGAATGAAAACGGATCTATAGTTGGAGGTACCAGTAGGGACAAAGTTGAACAATGACCCTGTATGGCTTCCCCTGACAGCAACAGGCAGGAAGGAGAGACTATGGAACACTGGGCAAGGACTCTCACCTAAAGGAAGCAAGGTGGGGCCCTCTCAAAGGGTGGATGACTACTGCTGGTAATAGGAAAGGCAGTAAAACTTGAGCTCTCTAGTATCCCCTACTTCCTCTTTTTCTTTTTTGGTGTTCGTGTGTGTGTACATGTTTTTTGTTGTTGTTGTTGATGTTGCTGTTTTACTTCTGTTTTTTCTTCATTGCTTGTTAGTTTTGTTATGTTGTTTTTGTCTGTGTGTGTCTTGATGTACTTTTCTGTACTGTTTTGATGTTGTGTTGTTTTCTGTTTTTTCTTTGTTGCTTGTTACTTTTGTTTTGCCATTTTTGTCTGTGCATTTTGATGTTCTTTTCTGTACTATTTTGATTTTTCTACCTTTGTTTTCTTTTTTGTTAGTTTGGTCTGGTTGTTATTGTGTGTCTGTTTTTGTTGTTTTCTGTTCTGATTTGTTTTTTTTTTTTCCTTTTTCTGGGTTGCTTGTTTTGTTCTGCTTTTTTTCTTTTTCCTTCTTCTTTCCCCATCTCCTCTCCTCCCTCCTGTTGCTACCCTGGCCCCCAGCCCCATTAGAATAGTGAACGGGAGAGTGGGAAACTGAGGAGTAGAGAGTCCAGGGCAGAGAAGAGTGGCATGAGTTGACGGTTCCATGAACCCAGGAGAACTGGTCCAGAACAAGGTACATCTGGGGTGGGGTAGAGCGGATGATTCAGAGTAATAGTCCTACAGACTCAACAACCTAAGACTCATGGTGTAGGCTATAGACCGATTGGGGGCTGGGAACTCAGGGGATGGAGAAAAACTGAAGGGGACAGTGCTGAAGGCAGAGTCTGCAGCAGATCCTAGACATCAGGCATTGAGGCTGCAAACTATGAGGCAGGGGAGTGAGAAGAAAGTGCCAGCAACTCCACATCACTTAAGCTCAAAGGAACACCAGAGGGAGATGCTCTTCACACTCAGAGAAGGTGGAACCTAACTCCCAGACCAAGCAATGGGCAAGTCTCAGCAAAAAAAAAAAAAAAAAAAGAAAGAAAGAAAGAAAGAAAAATACATGAAAGGACACACTAGATATGAAGATCCTATAGCCCAAAGCCTCTCAACAGACAATTTCAAGCAATCCCAGTTGCTAGGGATGTCAGAATTAAAATTCAGAATTTTGATTATAACTATGTTAAGAGACATCAAAGCAAACACTACCACCACCCTTGAAATCTTGCAGAAGGTATCTCATTTGGAGTCTGTACTCTCCATAAAGCTAGAAAATATTAGAACAAATCAAGCAGGAATCCTTGAGATGCAAGGCAAACTGAATGAAATAAAAACACTTCAACAGAATCCTCAGTTTCTAGACTGGATGAGGCTGAACAGAGGATAGCATATGCAGAGGAAGGAGTACAAGTTATTAGCTACACATAAGCCAAGATGGAGACAATTATGAAACAGTATGAACAGGATCTTTAAGAGGTTTCAGACAAAATGAGAAGATGAAACCTAAGAATTCAGGGAGTTCATGAAGGAGCAGAGAGCAACAAAAGAGGATTAGGAAATTTATTCCAAGAAATAGTGAATGAAAACTTCCCAAACCTAATGAAAGAGAGGCATACCTATACAACTGAATCATTCAGAACCCTGCTCAGAGTAGACCAAAACAGATCCTCCTCATGAAATATTATTGTATGAATTCTTAGACAGCACAGAAGCAGTTTTGAAAGCAGCAAGGGAAAAGCACCAACTGACTTATAAAAGCAAGCCCTTTAAAATAACTGCAGACTTTTCCTTTTCAACATTGAAGGCTAGAAAACCTTGGACACACATCATTCAAGTTCTGAAAAAGAACAACTTCCAACCAAGACTATATTATCCAGCAAAGTTATCTTTCAAAATAGATAAGGAGTATAAGACATTCCATTATATTGCCACTTTCAAAAAATTTGCAGCCACCAAGCCAGCATTACAGAGGTTCCTCAATCAACTACCACATACAGGGGAGATAAGACAACCCCACATAGAAGATCAAAGAAATGAACAACTAACATGAGAGGAAATCAAGAAAGAAATAAGATAAATATGAATTAAAAACCAGTAACAAGCACTGACTGGATGCATAAAAATAAACACTTCTCAATATTTACTGTTAATATAAATGGCCTTAGTTCACCAATTACGAGACACAGACTAGTCAACTTGAAGAAAAAACATAAACCCTTGATATGTACTATTCAAGAGACTCACCTAACCCACAAAAACTAAAAATTTGAGGATTAGGGGCTGGAAAAATATATACCAAGCAGGGGGAAACAAAGAAATGCAGGAGTCATGATACTAACTTCAGATAGATTAGACTTCAATCCAAAACTAATTAGAAGAGACAAAGAAGGATATTTCATATTACTAAAAGGAACAATCAACCAGAAACCAATAACATTACTTAATATATATTCCCCCAATACAGGGGCACAGAGCTTCATAAAACAAACTTTATGGGAACTAAAGGAATACATTGGACTAGACACAATAATTAATGGGAGATTTCAATATCCCACTTTCATCAAGAGACAGGTCATCAAAACAGGAAATCAACAGAGAAATAATGAGCTTAACTTGCACCTTAGACCAACTGGAACTCACAGATATATACAGCATATTCCATCCATCTGATGAGGAATACACATTCTTCTCAGCACCACATGGAACTTTCTCTAAGATAGACCACATTTTAGTACACAAAAGTAGCCTCAATAACTACAAAAAAGTAGAAGTCCTCCCCTATACCTTATCATACCACAATGGAATAAAATTGGAACTCAAAAGCAAGAAAAACATCAGAAAGCTTACAAAGTCATGGAGACTAAATAATACATTGCTGAATGATCAATGTGTTATTGAGGAAATTAAAACAGAAATTTAAAATTCCTACAATCAAATGAGGATGAAAACATATCCTACCAAAACTTATGGGATACACAGCAAAGGCAGTTCTAAGATGGAAGTTCATACATTGAAAGCCTTCATCAATAAGTTAGGGATTGGCCAAATAAATGACTTAATAACACATCTCAAGGAACTAGAAAGCCAACAATAAATCAACCCCAAAAGGAGCACTCAGACGAAATTATCAAGATCAAGGCAGAGATATCTAATTAGAATCTAAAATGATAATTCAAAGAATTAATGAGACTAAGAGCTTGTTCCTTGAAAAGATGAATAAAATAGATGGTCCCCTAGCCAATCTCACCAAAAGGAAGAAAGAAAAGGCTCAAATCATGAAAATTAGAGATGAAAAAAGAATCATAACCACCAATTCCAACAAAATCTAGAAAATCATCAGGGAATACTTTGAAAAATTGCATTGCCCAAAATACAAAAATACAGAAGAAGTGGATAAATTTATTGACACAGATAATTTACCAAAATTAAACCCAGAGGACATAAGCCCCCTAAACAGACCCACCAAATATGCTGAAATAGAAAAGGTAATAAAAAGCCTCCCAACAAAGAAGAGCCCAGGACCCGATGGGTGCACAGCAGAATTCTACCAAACTTTCAAAGAAGAATTAATATCAATGCTCCTCAAATTACTTCAAAAACTAGAAAAGGAAACGGACTCCCAAACTCATTCTACAAAACTACCATCACCTTGATACCTAAACTGGGCAAGGATACATCTAAGAAAGAAAACCATAGACCGATTTCCCTAATGAACATAGATGTAAACATTCTCAACAAAATCCTGACAAACTGAATTCAGCAACAGATTAAGGAGATTGTTCAGCATGACCAAGTGGGATTTATTCCTCAGATGCAAGGCTGGTTTAACATGAAAATCAATGAATGTAATTCAACATATCAAGAGGCTTGCAAACAAAAATCACATGATCATCTCAATTGATGCAGAGAAGGCCTTTGACAAAATGCAACACCCTTTCATGATAAAAACTCTGGAGAAGATAGGCATAACAGGAGAATATCTTAAATAAAGGCCATTTATGACAGACCTACTGCCAACATCATATTAAATGGAGAAAAATTGAAACCATTTCCTCTAAGATCTAGAATAAGACCAGGATTTAACATTGTGACTGAAGTCCTAGCCAGGGAAATTAGACTATAGAAAGAAATCAAAGTGATATACATAGGCAAAGAGGTAAAATTATTCTTATTTGCAGATGACATGATACTTTACCTAAGGACCCCCAAAACTCCTCTAGAAAACTTTTAGACCTAATTAACTGCTTTAGCAAAGTGGCAAGATACAAAATTAGCACTCAAACATCAGCTACCTTCCTTTACACCAATTGTGAGCAGGAAGAAATGGAAATTAAGGCTACAATCCCTTTCATGATAGAACACCAAAACTTAAATACTTAGAAATCAATATAACCAAGGATCCCACAGATCTCTACAAGGAAAACTTTAAAACAGTAAAGAAAGCAACCACAGAGGATACTAGAAGGTGGAAGGGGAGCCTGCTCATGGATTGGGAGAATCAATATTGTAAAAATGGCTATACTACCAAAAGCAATATATAGATTTAATGCAATCCCCATTAAAATTCCAATGACAGACTTTACAGACATAGAAAAAATAATCCAAAAATTCATATGGAAACACAAAAGGCCATGTATAGCCAAAATACTCTTAAGCTACAAAACTAGTGCAGGCAGGATCACAATCCCTGACTTTAAGCTATACTACAGGGTGATGTAGCAAAAAAACAACAAAAAAAGCTTGATACTTGCACAAAAATAGGCCTGAAGAACAATGGAATAGAACTGAGGAACCAGATATACACCAATGCATCTACAGCCAGCTGACCTTTGACATAGGAGCAAAGCAGGTAAATTGGAGAAAGGATAGCCTCTTGAACAAATGGTGCTGGGAAACTTGGATATCCACCTGAAGAAATATGAAAACAGACCCACACCTCTCAATATGCATGAGACTTAATTCAAAATGGATAAAGGACCTCAACATAAAACCAGAAACCTTAAAACTACTAGAAGAGAAGATAGGCAATATGCTCCAACAAAGAGGCATATTTCCTTAATAAGACTTCAATTGCTCAGGAAATCACAATAAGAATAGATAAATGGGATTACATGAAATTAACAAGCTTCTGTACAGCAAAGGAAGCAATCAACAGAGTTAAGGAAGAGTTCACTGAATAGGAGAAGATCTTCTCATCCTATACATCTCACACAGGACTAATTTCCAGAATTTATAAAGAACTCAAGAAAGCAACTCCCAAGAAAACAAATAACCCAATATACAAATGGGCAAAGGAACTGAATAGACAATTCTCAAATGAAGAAGTTCATAAAGCCATGAAAAACATGAAAAAATACCCAATATCCCTAGCCATTAGGGAAATGCAAATCAAAACAACTCTGAGATTCCACCTTACTGCAGTAAGAATTGCCAAGATCAATAAAACAAATAAAAACAAATGTTGGTGAGGGTGTGGAGAAAAGGGAACCCTCTTACACTGTTGGTGGGGCCGTACAGTGGTCCAACCACTTTGGAAATCAATATGGAGATACCTCAGAAAACTAAAAATAGAACTGTTATATGACCCAGTTATACCACTACTGGGAATATACCCAAAGAAAGACAAGTCATCATACCACCGAGACACCTGCATCTCCATGTTCAATGCAGCACTTTTCACAATAGCAAGGATATGGAATCAGCGAAAGTGCCCATCAACAGAAGATTGGATAAAAAAATTATGGTACATATACACAACAAAATACTACTCAACAATCAAAAAAATGAAATATTGTTATTTGCAGCAAAATGAATGGAATTAGAGAACATCATCTTAAGTGAATGAACACAAGCCCAAAAAGAGAAATACCATATGTTCTCATTCATATGTGGGTGCTGAATCAAACCCAAAGGAAGGAAAAAATTCTATTAATAAATTAAAACGTAAAAAACACAATTAAACTTAGCATACAAGGGACAATTTAAGGAGTGCAAAGGAGGAGGGAGGGATCTAGCAAAGGCAAGCAAAGATTGGAGAAGGTTGGAGGGGGAGGAGTGTCAATGAGGAGGGATGAAGAGGGAGAGGTCAATCTTAAACAGCATGACTTAATGAGTATGTTGAAAAAGTAGGGGAAGATAAAAAGAAAAAAACCTACTAGAATGTTGTTGTTGTTGTTGTTAGTTGCCATCGAGTCGGTATCCGACTCATAGCGACCCTCATAGGGTTTTCAATGGCAGACTGTTTTGGGATTGCCTTGGGAGTGGATTGCCAGGTCCTTCTCCCATTTTTGCGGTGCTGGGAATTGAACTCGGGACCTCAGAGACTGCAGCGCAGCACAAAAATAGTAATAATACCAAATAATGGCAATAATGCAAACAGACTAGATCACTCAAGTAATACTGCTGAGAATGCAAAAAGGTAGATCAAAAAAGTTTGGATTTATATAAAAATCGGGGTGTACATATGTAGATAAATATTCTCACAAAAAGACATGCAAATAGAAAGGAGACTATTAGTGGTGAGGGTGGGGATGAGGGACTAGGGTCATGAGAGGGTAAGGGGGAAATTACATGAGGAATGTACAATGAAATGCATATATGGAAATGTAATGAGACCCATCAAGTTGTACATTAAAAATTACTAATAAACAAAAGTGCTGCTGGGGTATTGCCTATTTTAAATATTTTTACATATGACATGTTTAAGGTGAAAAGAATATGAACTTTAGGTGCAGTAAATTATAAGGATTTTTGGTCTTTTTTCTTACTTTTTGTCATCCACCTCAAATCTATAATTTATGAATATACCTGTATCAATCATAATATATTATTTTTCCTCAGAAAATATGTAGAGCCTCTGGAATTTATTTTGCATTAAAAGTGAGTATACAAA
>VMDO01016425.1:0-10145 GCA_007922755.1 Pedetes capensis | reverse complement strand
AAAAAATAAAATCCTCTTCTTAAAAAAACGAAAGAATATACCTCAACATGATAAAGGTCTTTTATAATAAGTTAACAGCAAACATTATACTGAATGGAGGAAAATATGAAAGCTTTCTCTCTAGGATGTGGAACAAGACAGGGATGCCCACTTTCACTACTATTATTTAACATAGTTCTAGAAGTCCTTGGAAGAGCAATTAGGCAAGAGAAAGAAATAAAAGGCACTCAAATTGGAGAAGAAACAGTTAAATTTCCACTACTTTCAGATGACATGATCTTATATGTGCTATTGTTGTTGTTAGATGCCTTCAAGTCAGGACTGGCTCATAGTGACCCTATGTACAACAGAAGAAACACCACTCCCTGACACTGTACCATGCCTGGCACTATTGTCAGTGTTTCTCTGCTATTCATAGGGTTTCAAATAGCTGATTGTTTCAGGAGTGGGCTGCTGGGTCCTTTTCCCAAGCCTACAGCACCCAGTATTCCCAGGTGGTCTCCCACCCAAGAACTAACCAGGACTGACCCTGCTTGGCTTCCAAGATCTGATGGGATCAGATACCATAGTGGTACAGATAAAGGTGATCTTATATATAAAAAATGACAAAACACACCACTGAAAACTATTAGAATACATGAATTCAGCAAGGTTGCAGGATGGAAAATGAATACACAAAAATCAATAGTGTTGCTATATGTTAGTATCAAATTGTCTAAAATAGAAATCAAGAAAGCAATCTCATACACCATAGCTACAAAAAATAAAATACCTAGGAATAGATTTAGCCAAATAGGTGAAAGATATCTACAATTAAAATTATAAAACACTAGTGAAAGAAATTGAAGACAACACAAAAAAGTTGAAAGGCATCCTGTGTTCATGGATTGGAAGAATCAATATTGTTAAAATGTCAATACTACACAGTGATCTATAGATTCAATGCATTGTCTATTAAAATACCTGTGATATTCTTCTCAAAAGCAGAAAAAAATCTAAAATTTCTATAGAACCAAAAAATTCAAACAAGCAAACAAACAAAATAACAAATATCCAAAGTTATCTGGAGCAAAACAACAAAAACAAAAAATCTCTGTAGGAGGTATTAACATTACCTTATTTCAAAATGTCCTGCAAAACTGCAGTAATCAAAATCGCATGGTATTAGAATAAAAACTGACACATATACCAATAGAAAGAATACAGTACACAGCCTAGAAGTAAATCTAAGTGTCGATAGCCCATGGATTTTTGACATAGGTGCTAAAAAAAACACATTAGAGAAAAGACATTATTTTTAATGAATGGTGTTGGGAAACCTGCATATCTGAATGCAAAGAACAAAAACAGACACCTTTCTCTCACCAGTTACAAAATCCAACTAAACTGGTTTAAATATTTAAATATAAATCAAGAAACTACTAGAAGAAAACATAGGGGCCACAATTCAGAGCATGGAATGAACAAGGAATTTTTGGACAAAAACCTGAAAGCACAGGAAAAACAAAAAACATAAAACAAAAATAGACAAACTTGACTTCATCAAACAAGCATTTTTACAGCAAAGGAGGCAGTCAACAGAATATGGAGATAAGCTACAGAATGGGAGGAAATATTTTCAAAGTATATATGTGACAAAGGGTTAATATCCAGAATATATAAGGAACTCAAAAAACTCAATCTCAGTAACACAAAAAACCTGACTAAAATTAAGAGATAAATGTAAACATTTTTTTAAAAGAAGCCATACAAATGGACAACAGGTGCATGAAATAATGATCAACATTACTAATCATTAGGAAAATGAAAATCAAAACCACAATAAGGCATCTCACCACAGTAAGATGCCTGTCATCAAAAATATTATGGAAAACAATTGCTGGCATGGATGGGGAGAAAGGTGACCCCTTGCACCCTGTTGGTAGTAATGTAAATTAGTTTGGACATTATGGAAAACAGTATGGATGTTCCACAAAAGATTAAAGACAGAACTAGCATATGATTCAGTGGTCCCACTTCTGGGTATATCTCTAAAGGAAATGAAATCAGTATGTGGAAGAGACATCTGCACTCCCATGCTCACTGCAGCACTGCTCACAACAGCCAAGAAATGCAAACAACCTAAATATTTATCAACTGATGAATGGATAAAGGAAATATGGTATATATGCATAATGGAATGCTATTCAGCTGTAAAGTAGAATGCAATTTTTATCATTTTTCACAACATGGAAGGAAGCAGAGATCATTTTGTTAAGTAAAATATGCCAGTCACAGAAAGAGAAGCACAGCATGATTACACTTATATGTAGAATCTAAAAAAGTTGATCTCATAGAACTTGAGAGTAGAATGGTGGTTACCAGAGGCTGAGCATGGTGGGGAGGGGAGGGAAAGATGAGAAAAAGTTGATCAATGGGTACTAAGTTACAATTAGATAGGAGCAAAGAAGTTCTGGGGTACTAATGCACATTAGGGTGACCACAAATAAAAATTGTGTGCTATACGTTTCAAAAATCTGGTAAAAAGGATTTTTGAAAGTCTTCACCATAAAGAAATAGTAAATGAAGAGATAAAAATGTTTAACCTGATTTAAACATCATGGAATATATATGTGTATCAAAACTACATATATCACTAATATGCCCAGTTTTTATGTTGTTATGCATCAGTTAAAATAAAAAAAAATTAAACCTCTGGTATTCTACTCTATTTTACAACGAACAACTATCATTAGTTGTGCCTTTGAGACACTGCAACAGAAGGGATGTTTCAGGATATTTTGTAGGCCACGGGAAATATTTGCCTATTAAAAGATTGTTGCAAAGTTTGTACAGATTATTTAAAAACCCTTGCACCTTTCTAGAATCCTATTATTTTAGAAACATGAACTATTTTCCTTGTCATTCCTCCCATGGGCACTTGGCATCAGAGTGTGTTGAAAAGAAAGGCATCACAGTTTTTTTTCTATTCAAGACTTTGATCTCAGGAATGAGGGGCAGTCTGAAGAATGTTTGCGGGGAGGCTGGAAATCAATGGGAAATGTATTATGGTCTTACAACTAATCAAGTGACACAGATCTTCTTTGTGTTTGGGAGTTAATCTACACTCTTTAAAGATTCTCCAAAAGCCAGTTGAAGCAATTGAAGTAAAAGACTGCGGAAACCCCCTATAGAAAACACACTGCTATGTCACACAGCTTTACAAATGAGTGGGAGAGATCATCTTAAACAATGTGTCTTACAATATATGCCAATTGTTCTGATTCTTGCCATTAACAACTTCAGAATTAGTTTACAGATGGCAATCTCCATACAGTAGTGACTTTTGTATGGGAAACCCAGAAGAACATAGCTTTTTCATTTTTTTCTTTTGCTGCTGAATACAAGAAAGCCTGAGAGCATCTTTGCACTGTGTAGGAAATAAACTATATTCATGGAAATGTGTCTGGCATTAATAATTCAGACAAAGTGATAGTCAACTGTTTGAGAGAGGTTGGAAATAAGCTTTGAAGTATAGAAGTTGAAAGCGAAAATGTTGACAATTTCCTCGGCCATTTAAAAAATTCATATAAGTGAGTATTACAATGTCACCATTTTAGTGTCCAAATTCCAATGCCTACATTGTCCTAAGTCCAAACAATAGATTTGGATATAAAACTGGAATAGGCTTCAAATATTAGAAATTGATATAGAAAAATAATATATTAATTCCTTTTAAAGCTGAGGCAATAAGTAATCCCTAAAATGTTAGCCATTGTTTTTACAGTACAAGAAACATCCTCAAAAACAAAAACAAAAACAAAAACCAACAAAACACCTGACAAAAACCAGAGAGAAAGGAAGATCACAGAGAAGTCTAAGATAGGCAGAAAGGAATGCTCTGTCACCTTTTAATAGTACAAGAAAAGTGCAGTAGATCATTCCTAATAGAGTCTGATCTCCAAATCATTTTTATTTGCTCGAAGTATATTTTGGGTTACTTACAGTTCTATATTTCCTTCTCGATTATCTCTTTCATGTCAGTGTTAATACAGGGGATAAGTCAACTATGGGGAGGGGGCAAACTTGAAGGTGAAATTAAAAGGATGCAGGGAAATGGCTACAAGAAATTTAATATCTGTTGTCATTTCTCCTAGTAACAGATAATCCATATACGAATATTGAGACGTCAACTTGCTTATGATACGTATCCTAGCAGCATCCATTAAATGAGTGTTCCTTCTCCCAAAATGTGCAAGCATTTGGCTTTCTGTGACTAAGGAAACTAATTCTAGGAAAGATTTTCCTCATAATAATGGTTGGGAAGCACAGCCAGCACAAATGATGGGTTCATGTCTTATCTCAGAAAAATGCAGTACTTCAAATTATATAATGTTTGAAATTCAGGCACCATAAGCCCAATGAAAGAAATGTCCTTGGAGAGAGTCATTCCTTGACAATTCTTTTAGGTGAAATGGTCTGGTTTCATCTATCTTCTCAAATAATGGGTATCTAAGTTTATAAAAGCGGGTTGGGATTTGGCTCAGTTGGTAGAGCGCTGCTCTGCAGTCTCTGAGGTCCCAAGTTCGATTCCCAGCACCGCAAATTGGGAGAAGGATGTGGCAACCCACTCCCAAGGCAATCCCGAAACAGTCAGCCATTGAAAACCCTATGAGGGTCACTATGAGTCAGATACCCACCCGACGGCACCTAACAACAACAAACAACAACAACAAGTTTATAAAGCACCTGCAGCTGTAGCCCAGTGGCATCTGATCCCATCAGATCTCAGAAGCTAAGGATGGTCGGGCCTGGTTAGTACTTGGATGGGAGAGTGCCTGAGAATACCAAGTGCTGTAGGCTCGGGAGAAGGACCCAGAAACCCACTCCCAAAAAATCAATCTGCCATTGAAAACTATAAACAGCAGAGAAGAATTGACAATAGTGTTTCGCCTGCTGTACGCAGGATCACCATGAGTCAGATACCAACTCAAGTGCACCTAACAACAACATCAAGTTTATAAAAACAGATTTCACTCCTTTAAAGTCTCCATACATGCACAGCACAAAGGCTCAATTTTTAGTATCTAAACTCAAAATTACAGCTCACTAGGCACTGGGACTTCTCTTTCTCCATTTTTTACTTCTTCCAAACCTGTTCCTTTATTCTCACTGTGACTTCCATTCTCTTTTTTCATTCCAGTCCCCTCCATTCTGAATTCATTCATCATCCTATTATGCATAATCAGAAATTCTAGTAACTATTCAGTATGCTGAATGTCTGCATTTATCTCTGCAAACCCATTTGTCACCTTTCTCCATCCAGTTCTGTTGCTATAGAAGGCTGATCTGAATTTCCTGTCCCCTGATTGGGTGTGGGTCAATTGAAAATATTGATAAGAGGCTAGAAGGAAAGAGTGAAGATCAGGTATTAATTCCTTCGGTTCCATTTCTTTCATGTCAGAATAAGTTAGTTCTACTCTTAAATATCTTAAAAAATGCCCCACACATATCCTCTGTGGGTTACAGCAACATTCCCTTGCCTTCTCTGGTTAGACTTTAACAGGGGTGGCAGTTTCTCCCCAATGTCGCTAGTCCTGGTATATCATATGGGATTTTCTAATTTCCCTAAATCTAGCTCATAATCTTATAAATACAAGTAGTTCTTTTTATTAAAGTATTTAAATCACCAGGTTTCAGAGTGCTGGCTGTTTCCTACCAGCATTGTGACTGATATAAACTCTACATTGTACTAAATCTTTTGCACCTTTGATTCCCTGCCATTCTTATCTCATCAATTCCTGTGGTAGACAGATCCTAAGGTCACCCTCAACCATTTTTACATTCTGGTTTTGTGCCCTTGTAGGAGCCTCCTCCTTTGAGTGTAGGTGGGACCTCTCACTTGCTCCTAACTAATAAAATATGGCAAAGGTGAATCTGATGATTATGTCATTTTATATAAGACTTCATCTTGGTAGCCGTCTCTCTGGATCTCCTATCCCTTTCTCCCTACTCTTCCTCTCAACTTTTCTCCCTTCAACTCTGAGCAGCAAGTAGCCATGTTGTGAACTCCACTGTGAATTATGAATAAGTCTACAGGGCAAATAATTGTGAAGAGTCTGTACAAACTGAGGGCCTTTGTCCTACAGGTACAAGGAGCTGAATTTGGCTAACAATCTGAGTGACCTTGGAAGCAGACCTCTGCACACTTCAGCCTCCAGATTAGAAGTGGAGCCTAGTGCCTTGATTGCAAAATGATGTGACAGTGAAGGAGGAACCTCAGTTAGGCTATGACAGGAATCCTGATCCGTGAAAAAAATGAGATATTATATATGTATTCTTTTAAGCTGCAAAATTGCAGTTGTAATACAGCAATAAAAATCTAATGTAATACTCATTTTTGGAATAGCCCCTGACAGGCAGTATACTTTCCTAGTTCCTGCTAATATGCAGCTGAATATTTCTAGAGAAAAATACGAAAGAGTGCTGACAAAAAGTAGTTTTCACATATGTCACACAACGTAGCTAAAACATTCAATAATCCTTCATGTGTTGTTGATTCCCACCACCTTTTTCATAAAATGTATTCCAACCCTTTTTAAGTTTCTGAGCTCTTACCCTATCTTATCCTTGGATTACTGAACAGCTTGAGGTTCCATGAAGTGAAAAGCACAGGAGAGGAAACGCCCATCTTGGCCAAATCCAGTGAATGAAGGAGAGAAGCTTTAGGTTTGAAGTTTGTCACGTGTGGGTTTACTGCTTTCCCAGAAATCATCAATGACTTCACACATGACAAATTTATTGATCAAAAGTTGTTGACCAAGGGCAGGGTTACAACTAGTTGGTAGAGTGCTTGCCTAGCATGTGCAAGTAGGCTAACATTACAAAAACAAAACTCGGAAAGCACAGTTGAGAGCCTTCCTCTGAAGTCCTTGTAACATTTTGTCAGTAGTCTTTTTTTGAGATTCCCTCTCCCTTGACATTTTTACCTCTAAATTCTTCAGCCACAAAATTACCCTCCTATTTTTATTGATCTTATGCTAATTTATTAAACAGATATGGTAACAATTACCACTCTCCCCAGCATCTAACTTTCTTCTCCTTCTTAGGGTTCTAGAGGATTATATTTGTGAGTCATATGATGGAAGCATATCCTGACTTTCTGAAGAAACATGTGGAAGAATGATACCTTGGAGAATTGTTCAATCTGCGTGAGACTTTACACAAGTGAGAAATAAATCTTTTCTGCATTAACTCACTGAAATTTCTTTGCTTTTATTACTGTAGCTTGGCCTGTATTGACTGCTGCAGGGATCATTACTTAAACTTCGTTCTCAGTATTCTTTCTTTCATAGTATAGAGTGAAACTCCGTCAAGTCTCCCTATTATTTCCATGCCATATATTCCAAATTAACAAATTCAGTCAGACCTTTCAATGAGTCCTAACTCTGCCTTTTCAATTGTTCAGTGGATATCCCTTTGCTGATGTCCTTCTAAAGTATGAGAATTATACACGTACAAAACCAAACTCATGTTATTTCTCTTACATTTAGGACTACCTTGTGATACAGCTATTAAGTCTGTGTTCTCGAAAAGGAAGTGACTCCTCCACACATGCAATCACCTAGAACTGTCTATTATTCCATCTCATAGATAACTGTCCCCTTCTTCCTTCCTGCCTCCAATCTTTTTCTCTTCAAATCTCTATTTTCTTGGCTCCCCATTAGATCCCAGATATCTGCATCTAGAGAGGTTAAGGCATCTACTCTCATCACTCCACTGATTCACTCTTCCTAAGGACACCAAGGACCTACACAGTGGATGTGTTTTAGACCTTATAATGCTAGGTTTTCCTGCTCTATTAATACTGCTCATCATTATGTCCTCTATAAACTTTGTTTCCTTCATATCTGTAATGATTCTTTTTAAATTTCAATTATAGGCCTCACTTCTGACCAGGTCCTAAATGCCATTGCTTTTTAAGTGGACTCGACGGCACCTAACCACAACAACTCTTATTACACAAGTCTTTCCTTGCCACATGTTTCCCTGAATGTCTTAATCTTTTCCCACAGCTTTAACTGTTTCTGCATATAGGGCACTTATTTATCCCATGCTGTAGTTTTGACCCTTCTCCAAAATTTCATCTTCCCATTAGATGATTACATGTACTTGAATAGCTCTCATGTACTTCAAACTCAAGACACTCAAACTTGAACTTGTCTTATTTCTAAGCCTATTTCTTCCATTGTATTTACTTTAGCCTTTGACAGACACCCAGACAGAGCCATCATATTTAGGTCCTAACCCTTACTTCCCTGTGTTCCTTAATCACCATATCCTACTTGCTTTGCCTCATAAAAAATTTCTTCAGTCTCTTCCTTCTACTATACCATTGCCTACCACTGCCACTTCTATTCAAGCCTTCATTTTCTTTGGTCACTTCAGTGGTCTCCAAGCAGCATTTGTACCTCTATTCTTATTTCCTTTAAATCTTTCTTTTCACTTCAACCAGATGGCCTGGCTATGAGTCTATCCTAACTTAGAGCTCCTCAGCCCTTTCTCATTCTCATGGGATAAAGGACAAACTTCTTCACAAGAGAGACAAGACTCTCCATTGATGTGACCCTACTAACCTTTCTAGTCTCATCTCCAGTCTCCTATTGAGTTATATTACCCACAAATAATGCATGATAAATGTTGTTTCTAATTCCAAAATAAATATCTTTACATTAATATGTTCAGAAGCATTTTTTGTCAGCTTATTGCCTATCCAATGGAAACCTCTAAGCCTTGATATTTAAGATCCTGCATGTCAATTTCAGGGTTGGGGTTTAGATTAATTGGTAGAATGCTTCTCCAGGGTCTCTGAGGCTCTGAGTTTGATCGCCAGCACCTCAAAAATGGGAGAAAGATGTGGTAATCCACTCCCAAAGCAATCCCCAAACAATCAGCCATTAAGAACTCTATGGATAGCAGAGAAAGCACTTACATATTGCCAGGCATAGCACAGTGTTGGAGAGTGATTTGTTCTGTTATACATAGGGTTGATGTGAGTCGGACCCAATTCCATGGCATCTAACAGCAACAACAATGTCAATTTCAGGATTTTACTACCCTATGATGGGAAGTTAGTAAATGGTTCCAAACCAAGGATATGTGGGGCCAGAATTGCTAGGTAATTCATGACTCTGGACTTGCAAATCAAGGACATGGGTGAGACTACAAGTACAGATCAAATGACTCTAACTGTGAGAAAGAAAGTAGTGCTACAGGTCTGGGAAACCTACTGATACTACAAATATTTTCACTCATATATTGCAAGCTGACTTTTTCACAGATATTTTTAAATTGAGTAAACAAAGGCAGGGGAAATTTAAGTAATTTGACCAGAATTGCAAAGCTTGTAAGTGTCAAGCAAGTTTCAATATCAGATCTCTTTTTTCCAGAGCCCCATTTATTTCCAATATAAAACGCTGTCTTCCAGTATCTCCATGGTGAATATTTCTTCTATTAAAATCATATATCACTCACATTGCCAGGTCCAGCCCAAATCCACAAATTTCTTTGATTCACCCAACATCTGGTCATTTATTCCTTAGAGATCTGTGAAAGTGGAAATATTCTATATCATTGTTATGTAGTACAGGAATCATTAGCCACATGTAGCTATTGAGCATTTGAAATGTGGCTAGTCAGATTGATGAATTCAATTATAAACTTTACTTACATTTGATTGCATAAATTTAAATTTAATCACATGTTGCCAGAAGATCTGTAGGTCTAGATCTTTTCTGTTCAAAAGTGGCCAATCTGCACTGGCATTACTTAGGAGCTTAGTAGATATATGGCATCTGAGGCACAGCCTAGGACCTGCTAAATCAGGATTTGTAACAAGCTCTCCAGGTGATTCATCTGCACATTAAAGTATGAAAATCACTTCTCTAGAGCATCTGTTGGTAATAGTTATGGCTTCTTAAAAATCATATTTTATATCAAGTTTTATAATATAGGCAGCTGAAGGGGGAAAGAAACATTTTATTCTGGTAGCTAACTACTTGGCAAACTGAACATAGCCTGTATACCTAAAGAATCTATTAATAGATAGTCCATGACCATTACTGGAATAGTTCTGAGTGAACTGAATTCTCTTTCTCTCTCTATAC